>NMRA01000477.1:11990-37314 GCA_002633005.1 Phoronis australis
AAAAACTGACTTGGAGTTTTCAACAAATGCAATTTTCCATGTCATGTATTGTCGTAGACACGAATACTAGTAGGTGAAGATGTAGACAATATGCTTTCACTGAAAAAATAATTTCTAGAATACCTTTGAACAAACTGGGCAGTTGCAGGTGTTGCTGATACGGCTTTAGGTTCTGACTCTGTGGACACTTGTCTAGACATTGTTGAACATCTTTCACTTTGTGCCACTTCATACCTACAGTGCAAAAATGAAATTACAATAACCTAGTTATTAACTACAGGTACAGATGTCAAAGCATACAGGTGGTACAATTCGCCGTCATAATAACAACCAAACTACATGAATAACCATCACAATAAATGCGAGTGCAATTCATTACTAAATTTCTTGTTGCGAATTGGAATTTGTTACCAAAAATTATCCTCAGTTAATGTATTTTTGAATTTTGAAAATTGATCAACGAACGTTTGTGCGTTTACTTTGTTAACCTCTGTAGGGCAGCGAACTTTTGATTAATGGGGTTTTAGCAGTGGATTTTCTTCCAGATCTCGCATAATATCTTTGAAGAAGGTAGTCCTCTTGATCTCTGATTATAATACCACTTAATGTCAATACACATAGGTCTGCAAATAAGGTACAACAAGATAACAAGGCTTCAAATCCATGAGACATGGTTTTGTACCTACTTTGCAAGTACTCAATCTGGCAAAATGCACAGCTTGCCACTAAAACAGAATTGCTGTCTGAACTGGGCCATAACTGGTGGCACAGGGGGTTCCAGGGGCAGCAAGCAGCCTTTTGGCAACTCGTACCTCGCACAAACTAAACCATCAAAGTCATGCTGCCTTAAGTACCTTCATAACATGGACATGGTCACCTTAGGAGGCTGTCGATGTCTTTAATTCCTTCCAACTTGAACAAATACTTTGGTAATCAAGATTTCTTTGTGATTCGTTTCTTTGTTCATCTACAATATCATTTTGCACAGGTATGAGTGGTACAACCCTTGCGGCCAAGTTTCAAGCACTAGTACACTCTCCTGATCACCAGTGTAGTGCTTTAATGGTTGATTTACTCCGTCATGGAGGTCGATCTCAATGTGATTTCAAAACGCTATAGCAATGATTCAATCAATACAGAATTGGGCCAGTTTCCCAAAAATGGTCAGCCCATGATTTTGTTACCGTAACGAAGGACAGAAAATTGACTCCTAATGCCCGTTCGTATTTGACCGAGCTGGGAAGAGTTTAAGACATTACCATTCCCCTAAGGTATCCCCCTATCTGCAAAAGTTCGTTGCAGCAACATGACTTCGATGGTTTAATCAATGTGGCACAATTCGCCAAAAAACTTCCAACTGGTGGAGGGCCTATTGGACAACTGCCATCTCTACTGCAGTTGAGACGGTGGTACTATCTCAAAGTAATAATGCTTTGCAATTTCTCTTAGTGTTTCAAGAATTATCAACTGCAAACAACTAAACAAGTCGTCAATATTTAAGTAGGTCATAGGCTTAGCCACAAGTATAGGCTTAGCCGCTTAGCTAAATGTCAACAGACAATGCAACTCGGTGAATTTTATGTCTGACAGTTTAACTTTCACACTCTTCACTTTCTCAGTGAGTTCTCGGACCATTACTTTATTGGATCGAGGTGATTTTAATAAGCTGGGGCCGCGCAATGTCCCGATAACTACCGAAGTATGCAGGAAACGAACAAGTACTTACCGTACGCATGATCAAGCTATCGTTTGGCCAGCTCGGAATTAGTGACGGATAGCTCACTTCTATAAGAGATTCCCAGCGGCAGTGCTCTGTACCCAGATAAATGCGTCGTTTATTAACTTTCAGATGCAAGACTTGCCTTCTTTTCTTACTAACTGAGTCGGTAAGCTTAGACGTACGCCCCATTTTCTTGCCCAGCTTTCCACTGTCCGACATCTTGTCTCGTATTGTCTTGCAAAACTGCGTCAGCGATTATTAGCGCAGCACCGTTCTCTGACATGTAGTGTAAATGAATAATAGTCCACTGCAGATCAGCATGATCAAATCTCAAGTAATGGTTCAATCACGAAGAATCGTAGAGGTAGGCGCAAAATACACGGCACGAGGTATGAAGCACATTGGGGTGGCAAAGTATTCACTCCACAACACTCTTGACACTGAATCAGCTGTTCGATTGTCGAATGACTGAGCGCATGCGCGCATTTATAATAAGTGAAAGGAAGATAGGCAGGTATAGGTGGTTACCATACAAGCTTTTCTTCGTACTTCTTTCAAAAACCACGAATTGGGTCATTTTTTTCTGAAAATTCCTTCTCAAGGGGAAGTGAATAACTTTTTAGTAAAGGTTGAAGGAAGGTACTTTGGTTAGGGATCGTTTAAAACGTATTTTTCACGAGTTTTCGCGGTCCATGCCACTTTAATAGCTTTTGATGTGATGATGTAAGTGAAAAAAGCTCAACAAATCGATGTTACGGGCTTCAAATTCAAAACAAAGAACCGGTAAAAACAATACAAATAACACATGGAGACTAAGATGTCGGTTTGCTTAGCCACAATGCCACAATATATTTCACGCACCGTTTATTTCCACGTGTTTTGTGTTGTTTTTGCATTCTGTTGACGTTTCTTCTGGGCTGCAGTACTCTTTTCGTCTTTCCAAGAATAACAGCGTTGATTTCTGTGACGGTAATTGCACGTTGTACCAGCCTCCCGTTCAGTAACCCTAGGATTTCGCTAAAAGCAAGACTTCGCGAGATTACGTGAGATATTGCCGTGTATTTTAAATGAGAGCACGTGACTTTGACTAGGTTTTAGCTAGGTCCTAGCCTAGGTCCTAGCGTCTACCGAACGCACGCCAGACGTGCGCAGGTCGGGCATGCGGGCTCGCTGTACTGATTACCTGGAACTATTTTTGTGTGTTAATAGTATATTGTTAAAACGGAGGTGAGGAGCCAGAAACTTGACTCAAGGTTCTAGCAGTGTGGCCCAGTGGGACTCGAACCCACGACCTCTAGTAAATAAGGCGGGCACCTATCACACTAGGCTAACCTGTCTCCTCTGCAATTCCGATAAGAGGGTTGGAAAAATATCCGTAGATGCATGATGTCAATTTCCTGGCTTTCCCGACATCAATAACAGACGAGAATATGCGGGCGAGTGTATGAAGCAATTCGTAGAGTTGATTCTGAATCGAAGTTGCCTTTAAACTCCGATATTTTTAAACGGTTTAAATGGGCAATACTTGTAGGTATACCTCACGTTCTTTTCGTACATGACCTGCGAAAACATACCACCCATGGTCAATGGAAATAACACGTAGTCTTACCACCAAAATGAAGGAGAGTTCAGTTGTGAAATCCGGGTTGTCGCTGTTGTCCGATACTTGGTCTCTCGTAAGACATCGTATGGGAAGATCCATAATTTGTTCAGCTTCCTGATCAGCAGAACTTGTTTCAAGTGATATTTGCTACCGAAGAATATTGCGCATGTAAACTCATAAGCTTAAAAACAAATACTCCATAATCTCAGAATTGTTTTTTACTTTCATGTAGCGAAAATTATTTTAAACGTTTAACTCATCAATTTAAAATTGAAATTTGCAGTGAAATGGTAGTCCTTAAAGTTTACGAATTTGTAACATTTGTAATACGGGCTATATTGATATAGAAACGCGTTTGATGTGGCATTTTGCGGTCCTGGCAAAATTATAAAAAAGGGTCCATGCCAAGAGTCCACGTTAGAAACAACCGTGTGGGGGGCTGAAGTTTAATCTATTTCTCAGAATAAAATTCGAGATCTTTTTACCAATTTCTATCCTACATCAGTACAAACTCGAGATGTATGTCTATTTTACTTTAGTCGAATATACTGTGGTCTACGTTTATGCTCCTGCAATTCTGTAATTTTAAGTTCGATTTCGAGTATAACAATTAGACCCGACCATTTTTTTTTAAACTCTAGGTCACTGAGGTCTTAAAAATCTAAGAAAGGGCAATGCTTTTCAGAAGGGAAAAAGCACCCTTTGTGTCTAAGTAGGAACGTGTGTGCATATTACTGTGAACTGTGCGCCCATGTCCCCTGATATTCAATGAAATTCAAGTCCTTTTAAATTGCCACGCGCGAGCCAAAGAAGCGCAGCGCAGCCGTACTGTGAAACGCACAATATTATCAGCTTCCACGACGCACACAACGAATAAACAAGGCTAAGTAATGTTAGTCCCGTGTTAATGGAAGCAAAGCAAAGTATCAACTTCATCAGAAGCATATAGAATGACACATTAATACTTGCTATTTTCATTATTTTTTATTTTATTTAAAGCTGTTGATCAATTCAGGAGTAATGGAAAATTTAAAACCTCCAAAATGACCTTTGTTTTGTGCCCCTCTCTGCATGTCAGTGCCTCTACTTGTTAAGCTATAAAGTTCTGGAATGGATCTTCCCATTTGGTAAATAAAGCAACACTTAACTGTGCTCGCTTGAATTTAGGTCAAGTGAATGCTGTGCGCCTTCGTGGTATTTTTTTCTTCAGCCACGTGTCTACTCATGAAACCTTTCGAAAAGTGTGTATGAGGTGCAAAACACCTCTTGAAATTGTGAATATTTGTGAACGTTGCAACCCCCTGTGACAGTTAATTCATATGCCTTCAGTGACTCTGTCAGAAAAGTTTGTGTTATTTGTAGGTGAGAATCAGCCCTAATTTTCAGACAAATATCAATAGTAATGTGCTTCATTGTAATTACAATTGGTTCACCTCATCCTTGGCATACACCAAACTAATCGGTCAATTCTCATGGAATTCAATTCTAGAGGAGTTTGTTTTGTGTCCTCACTAATTGACATTTTTAAGTGAAATGAAACTGTCTCTTGGGGATTATAAATCCGCAAGGTTAATGTCTGATCTGTGCATGATGTACAATACTGGCGCATACCTATGCTATTTGCTGTCCTATTATTTTGTTTAATGCGTGTCTTTACATTTGTGTTAGACCCTACAACACTTGCTGCAGCTACAATTACCACTGTGGTTGGAAGTGAAACAACAATTGACGTCAGTTGGACTGCTGTGGCTGGACCTAAAGACAGGTACAAAGTTTCATGCGGCACCCATCAGTTCATTGCTGACAAGGCTGATACCAAGAAACGTTGTGCTGACTTGACTCCTGGAACTGAGTACGTCGTCACCATAAGAACAATCAAGGCAGGATCGGATGATGCAGTTTCGACATCAAAGACGGCTAAAACAAGTGAGTGTTTGTTGCTATATATTCCTGTGTATATGTGCCAAGTAATGCAGGTTGTATTACATACGACACTGGTGAGACAATTGCCAACCAATGGCTTCCGTATCAATATTTTGCCACTCTTTCGTGGATGGTCGTCTGTTTGCCCACGTCTTAAGTGATCCTGAATTGGATATTGTACCTTTGTAATCTTGGTCGTTAGGGTAAACTTGGCATGGTATTTGTTTTCCCTCTTGAAGGATAATTGCATCGTTTGTGAGACCTTCAATCCAGTAGTTTCATAATTGAATCTTGTTTACACTTTGTGACGGCCTGGAATTTGGCATTCCCACACATGGAGTTGCTTTTATCCATGGTTCTCATTCCCGTTTAGAACTTGGAAATTTTGCCAGTTAACACTATAAATATAATTATACCACAATATGAGCGTCAAATGGCAGATACAACCGTGTAATAAAGTTATCTCACTAGTGAGATAACGATTTGGCGGGAAACCGAGGACGTAGTCGAACCCGGGACTTTGGAATACTTGGTCGCCGACTTTACCACTACGTCCACCACGCAGCGACTGACGTCATCGAGAGTGAAAATACAATACTTAAATGAGCACGAGCAATAATCGCATGTTCAACAAACCGCATTGTACTGTAGTTATACGCTATGAAAAATAAGACACATAATTTCCATAAAAATGATGTCTTAATTCAGTGAAATTTTTCTGTCATGTCCTCTTACTTGTAAATACCGATCTCCAGTTTGAATGCGGGTATCGTATCGTCAGGATCTTTGACTTGAGAATTATATACAGTTACCAGTAGTAACTTACTTTAGCAGACGATAATTTCCCGGTCGAAGCTTAGCGTGAAAAAAAACGTGTTTTAAGCTATAATAGTTGGTAAACCTTAATTTATCAATTAAATTATTTCTATTATATTTAAGTTTTCAATTGGCTTTGAGTAAAAGCATTATTTGACAAAACTAGCCCCGCTTTTCTTAAAAGGTCACGACCTCCGACCCCGGGCCTCTGACATAGAAAGTAGTTAGAAAGCCGTGGAGAGTCAGAAAAGGTAAATCGATTCATTGCAATGTTTCTCGTTTAGTATGTAGTATAAATAGATTATTACATGTTCTCAGCCGTTATCCCCCTTATCTAGAGCCCTCGTGGATTTTGGAGAATTATCCCCCTCGGGGCTAACGCCCCTCCGGCGATAATTCTCCAAAATCCACTCGGGCTCTAAAGAACGGTGGATAACGACTTCGCCACGTAATAATCTATATACACACACACACACATATATATATATATATATATATAAATATTTAATGGCATCGTCTAGAGAGTTCCATAATTTAGCTGAGACATATTTGTGGCTATGAGGTCCGGATGTGGTCGTATTGACTGATGGTACATCAGTGATTGGGGTTCTTCGGAAGTCAGTGTATGTGGAGTTTCATCCGGTTCCTGAAGTCGCTCATGTATTTCCTAGCCTGACGATGACTAGTTCATTGAGGTTAGTGAGACTTTACTTCATAAGCAGGGTGAATGTTACATGGAACGGCGTTGCTCGGTGTCATTATATTTTGTCACCGTACTTAGTGCTCTGCAACTGATAACAGCATTGTCAAAATTTCCCAGTTTTTCACTGAGATTTGCTCGCAGGCACAGTTGTATTTTAATCCCATTTTGCTCATGTATCCTGGCTTTCCATGGCGCGTTAGCGAATTTTGAGACCGGCCACTGAATGCACGGTCACTTCTTCATTGTGTAACTAATATTTCCAATTGTTGGTTGCAAACGACACAGTCGGGTCTGTTGCCAATCATCTTGCATGTATGCTGGGCATGACTCTCGTGTAGTGAGTCCGCGCTTTTGTTCGGGAATATGCCAGTAATATCCTCGTGTACCAGTATTGCGTTTGACCGACTAGCGTACATGTATACTAGTACTGACAACACCTGTTTCTGTTGTATTGCGGCTTCTGTGGGGGTGTTGTGGCCTTTCTGGGGGTGAGGGGGGTGTTGTGACTTCTCTAGGGGTGTTGGAAGTGTGAGAGTTGTTGTGACTTCTGGGGAGTTGTGACTTCATTAGGGTGTTGTGGAGAGTTTGTGTGGGTGTTGTGGCAAGTGTAGGATGTTGTGAAGTTTGAAGCGTTTTGTGGCGAATGTGGGTTGCTGTGGTGTTTTTAGAGGTGTTGTGGCAATTATACGCTTCCATACATAACCCTGTGTCAACAATTATAACTGTTTTGCACAAGACCTGTAATGTGTTACGACACGACTGGTTAGTAAAACCGATAACGTATTTTTGATATCACATGGGCGAATCACAAAGCAGTGCAAAGTGGACATCAATACCATTGATATTTTTCGTCTTCAAAACAATAGAACAATCAAACTCACGCCAACCCAACAATGTTGGAATTCCGAGAAAGCTACAAGGTTATGATTGACAAATCGGTTGTCGCAACTGTACGTTCTTCCAGTCGGTAGGATATGCAAACAACTTCTTAAACCGACCCATCTCAGGCGGCGAATTCAATTTCCACGTTCCTTCAAACGGAAACGAGCCCCAACTCAAGAATCGCGGCGAGACTGTCTAGCTGTGCTGTCTCAAGCTCAATTCAGTGGTTACGCGCTGGGAAGACTTGCTGAATTATTTGTAAACATATTTTAAGTTTTAATATTAGAACTTCAAAGACTATTTATTAGATTCTAACTTGAATATTTGTTACTGAAAAGGAGAATGCAATTTACAATTGTTAAGTTAAAAATAAAACTATTAACAAAATCAATGAATTACTTCACATTGCGCAAGCGTGTTTTTACAAAGGTTGCGTCACGTGGTTGAAGGTTTTCAACACGTCGAGTTTTTCGGCAAACGTGATCGTTCTTTACGGTTCATGCGAGAAAAAAAATCCTACACTCGTCTCAGATTGATGGCATGGGCAAAACCTCTTGGAAAGTTAGTCAAAATCCGTCGACAAGCCTCGGGATTTTGACGAAATTTTCAAAAAGTTTTGCCCATGTAACAGAACTGAAACTCGTGTAGGATTCTCTGTCCATGCTTGTACCTTTTCAGAACTCGCTGCAGCTATTATTGGCGAACTAGATCCAAGTGAGACAAAAATTGACGTCAGTTGGACTGCAGCACCTGGAGACAAAGAGAGCTACAAAGTGTCTTGCGGCAAACATGACTTCAATGCAGATAAGACTGCTACCAACAAACGCTGTACTGGGTTGACTCCTGGAACTGAGTACGTCGTTACTATAAGAACAGTCAAGGCAGGTTGGGATGACGCAGTTTCAATTTCAAGGACAGTCCAGACGACAAGTGAGTATTGAGTGTTGTGTGTCCTTGTCTATAGGCGCCAAGTGCTGCGCATGACATTGCGCAAGGCATTGGAAAGGCACTTGATTTAAGAACTCCGCTCAATTGAATGGAAACATTGAAATTTCTTTCATTATCTGATTATTCATTCTTCCTAAAAATGACTTCAGCCCCAAAATTTGACCATCTACGGTACCTTAGATTAGGTTTGGCGACGTGATATGCACAAAACGGAGCACGTGCTCAAAATAGTACAGGAAGCAATCAGATGGACCTTCGCACAATTGACAAGCAAAGCATTGGAGTTCGAGAAATATTGTTTGTGTCAAACGGGCCCTCTAGAAGAAATGATTCTGAATCGAAGATGCCTTTAAACTCTGATATTTTTATACGGTTTAAATGGGCAATACTTGTAGGTGTACCTCACGTTCTTTTCGTACATGACTTGCGAAAACGTACCACCCATGGTCAATGGAAATAACACGAAGTCTTACCTCCCGAATCAAGGAGAGTTCAGTTGTGAAATCCGGGATGTCCCAGTTGTCCGATACTTGATCTATCGTGAGACATCGTATGGGAAGATCCATAATTTGTTCAGCTTCCTGATCAACAAAACTTGTCTCAAGTGATATTTGCTACCGAACAATATTGTGCATGTAAACTCATAAGCTTAAAAACAGATGCTCCATAATCTCACAATTGATATTTACTTAGCGAAAATTTATTTTAGACGTTTAACTCATCACAACACCAGAAATTTGTAACATGCACTACTGCTTATGCGCTAAATCTTGCCAGCAGCCCTCCATAAGAAATACACAAGAACAGGCTATAATCAGGAATTGATAAGTGAGGGGAGATAACTACACGATTTGCCGATAGCCTGTCGCATAGTGTGTATGTTAAGACTTGTCCACGTCTCTTGAAGTTTGAAGTTTGACCCATTCAGGCCTATGTTAACGATCGTCCTGAAGCCAATATTTGAGCGCATAGCTCATTTTGAAGTCAAGTTTGTGGCTGAATTCATTTTGCCATCGGGCTTGCCGATAGCGTAGGTGATTACCAGGAGTACTAAGAGGTTGCTGGTCCAAACTTCATGCTGTTTTTCGAAAAATATTCCACGTCTCTTGTGTTCAGAAAATGGATCCACGTACAGTGCTGTGAGATGAAATGTTGCCGATCGCCCGGCTGTCTTGCAATGCACTCTGTATAGATGGGAGATTAGCTCAGAATCGGTAAGAAACTGTTACGTTCATTTTCTCATCCGGTATGAGTTTAGAAATACTTTCGAAGTTTGAAAAAAGTCGGATTTTATACAGTTTTATGCAGGTTTTTCGCCTATGAGTATAGTTGATACTAGTTATCTTCAAAATGTTTTTTCGTTTTTTGTGACCCACAGAACGTTGTCCTTTCGTCTTAATTTAATACTGTTACATTGGAGTGGATTCCGGACACAAATATGTATTGGCAAACATCTGAAGATTAATAAAAAGCGCTTTGGCACTTTTGACAGCCCGCTTAAGGCTGCAAGCACACGCCGGCTGGCTGGCGTTCAATTCACTTTTGTTGTGCTTATGTGTAGGCCTACAAGTTAACACAGAGCTGTGACCCCAATGACCCAGATAGCACTGTAATACTGTAGACTGTGGAATTCCAGAAATTCCAAAGTCTGTTATTGTAAACTTGACAAGTATTGCTCTGCAGAATATACTGACTTCAGTCGGGCTCACGGTACTAGCGCCCAAGCTTCCTGACCTTTAACCTTACTATGCGTTGTTATGATTGGTTAGGGACATGGTGCAAAGCGTCACCTAGCGGATCAAGAATGTTACAAATATCTAGCGTTGATTTAAAATTGAAATTTGCAGTGAAATGGTAGTCCCTAAAGTTTACCAACTTGTAACATTTGTAATACGGGCAATATTGATATAGAAACGCGTTTGATGTGGCATTTTGCGGTCCTGGCAAAATTATAAAAAAGGGTCCTTGCCAAGTGTCCACGTTAGAAACAACCGTGTGGGGGCCTGATGTTTAATCTATTTTTCAGACTAAAATTCGAGATCTTTTTAATAATATCTATTCTACTTCAGTACAAACTCGAGATGTATGTGTATTTTATTTTAGTCGAATATACTGTGGTCTACGTTCTTGTTCGTGCAATTCTGTAATTTTAAGTTCGATTTCAAGTATAACAATGGGACCCGACCATTTTTTCTTTAAACTCTAGGGCACTGAGGTCTTAAAAATCTAAGTGTAAAGAAAGGGCAATGCTTTTCAGAAGGGAAAAAGTACCCTTTGTGTCTAAGTAGGAACGTGTCTGCATATTACTGTGAACTGTGTGCCCATGGCCCCCGATAATCAATGAAATTCAAGTCCATTCAAATTGCCATGCGCGAGCCAAAGAAGCGCAGCGCAGCCGTACTGTGAAACTCACACTATTATCAGCTTCCACGACCTACACAACGAATAAACAAGGCTAAGTAATGTTAGTCCCGTGTTAATGGAAGCAAAGCAAAGTATCAACTTCATCAGANTTGCCGTTGCCGTTGCCGTTGCCGTTAATCTTTTTATCAATGTACATAAACGTCTTGTTGGTTTTGTAATCTAACCACGTTTGAACATTCCGACGGCAGTCACTTCATCTAGACCCCTGAGGCTCAAGTCAATCTTATGCATGCTATATTGCCACATCTACCCTTGCGACTGCTTCGTTAATTCTAGAATATGATAAACATAATCGCTGAAATACTTTGAATAATTGTACATGTAACAGTACAACATAAAATTTGACGGTAAGAAACTAACGCTTGAAATATAACTTTATTGTAAGTTTTACAAAAGTTAACCTATACTAAAATATTTGAAAATATAAACCCTAATGCAAAATGCACGAATGCGGATTTTAGAAGAAAACTTAAGATCGGATTCATTCATGCAATGACAGTAGAAATGTCTCCGAGATCACATCAAATTATGTAAGTACGTTTGCGCAGAGTCTACATACAACACTGAGCATCAAAATGTACGTACAGTACTGGTACTTTCAAATTTAGAAAAACCTATGAAACGCTTGGTCACATAACGATATGAGATATTCAACTTTATCAGAGGCAGTCTCCACTGAGCATCAAAAATGTGTATTTCACCTCATCAGGCATACGTTTAGTTCAGTTACACATGATAACGATCAATTTCATGTAGGCAAAGGAAGGAAACGCCCTTCTCCTAAGCCTGTCGCTAGCGAAGTGTCCGACACATACAGTCGCTCCTGCATGCCCACGTAAAAAAGGTGCACTGAGACGCAACAAAGACATTAGCATAAGAATAACTGAACATTTGCAACTAAATAGGTCACATTCTCCCCACTAACAAAAAATGTCGTCTCGACATCATTAACATACGATATGAAGACAAGCGCAGTGAAATGGAAGTCATTCAGTCTCCTCGTACTGGCTACAGACATCACAACGCACATTCCACTTTCAGCACGGCAACGCCTAGCGCGCTCGCACTAGCAGCTAAACTCAAAATACTAGAGACCTACCAAGTCCCTACCATCCAAGATCTCCGACCCATTTACAGTTTTAATCGGTCCGGCACCATCTGCCGCCCGCACATAATACACATTGTTTCTCCGAGAGACAATGTGATAAGGAACTGAACCAAATGCATTCTGAATTTTATTCCTCCCTATGATACTGTGGTCTCTCAGAAATACCGTTGCACCAACCGGAAGTGATTGGGCGAACACACGTGTATCATTTCTAGCTTTAGTTCTATCATTCGAAGTGTCAGTAAAATACTGAGCACGCGCTGCCAAGCGTCTTTCATTTTATCTGCTCTTAACTTTACATACTCATCTGTGGAACCATCTACCAGATTTGCTGCATCAAACCGCAGGAGAAAATCCGAAGAAAATTTCGGTTCCCTACCAAAGAACAAGAAAAACGGAGAGTACTTACTGTGGTAGTGCTGTGTGGAGTAAAATTATACGACATCACCAGGTCATGCACATACTCCGGCCATTTACGCTTGTGATCAATTGGCAAAGTTTTCAACAAATTATGCAATGTGCGATTAAAACGCTACACTGTGAATTTCCCTCAGGATGATATGGGGTTGTACGGGATTTCTGAATGTCATATAATTTACACAACTGTTTAACCAGATCACTTTCAAAATTGCGACCCTGGTCGCTATGAATCCTGTCCGGACTACCGAATTTGTTGAACCATTGCTCAATCAAAGCCTTGGCAACAGTCAGGGCAGTTTGATTGCTGTCACAACCTGCGTAAACTTCGTGAATACGTCAGTCATCACTAAGACGTTTTCCCTGCCGTCACTGGACGTCTCTAGAACAGTAAAATCAACGGCTAACACTTCATTGGGTCTACATGCAGTCAAGTGACTCATGATAGTCCTCGGTTTCTTGTATGGAGCCTTAGAAATTTGACACCTCGCACATGATTTGCAATAGCCTGCCACATCTTTTTGCATGCTTACCCAAAAGTAGCGATTGCTAATCAAAGGCAAATGTTCTCTCATACCCTTGGTGCCCAGCTGCATCGTGCAGAGACACCATAATCTCACTTCGTAGCGACTGTGGCACGACTGATATACTAACAACTTCATTATCAACTGAGGAGACCCTGTTTGTGAACAGCATTCCCCGATCTAAGTACAGATCATTCCAATACCTCAAATATTTCCGTACACCGCTACTAGCGGTGTCATCAGGCCTACGTTTTGCTCGCAAGCATTCCATCACGCCACCAAGAGTAATATCATTACGTTGAAAATTCACCAATTCGGTGTTTGTTAGGGCAGGGAATGACGACGAAGTGTCCAACCCACTCCGTGTCGTAACACCACAAAGCAAAGCCTGGCCGTGATCAGGCCACACTGTTCTTGACAGCGCGTAAGCGTCTAAGTTCGACTTATCAGTCTTGTACACAATCTGAAAATTATAATTAGCTAGCTCAGAAACCCACCTCTGAGAGCATGCATCCAGCTTAGCTGTAGACAATACATATGTAACAGGGTTATTGTCAGTGTACACTACAAACGGCAAACCGCCGTATAGGTAATCGTTATGGCCCACTTAAGAGCCAGAAACTCAAGTTTATGTACAGGATAGCGTTTCTCGGCTTCACTCAAACAACGACTCGCAAAGGCAATGGGTCTATTCAATCCCCCCGACTCCTGATATAATACCGCACCTAACGACGTCATGCTGGCGTCAACGTGCACAGAAAATGGCTGCGTAAAATCAGCAAATGCCAGTACCGGGCTACTCGTGCACCTGCGTTTAAGTTTTTCAAAAACTTACTGTTCTTTATCACCCCAAACAAACAGTCCATTTGAGGTATCAGAAGAATTACGTTTACGACCAGTTACTCCCTTTGTAAGTGCATGAAGAGGCTGAGCAATTAATGCAAAGTCTTGAATAAAGCGACGGTAAAACCCCACGAAACCTAAAAACTTTGCAAGTCTTTCACACACTTTGGAACAGGCCAATCTAACACAACCGCTATCTTATCGGGATAACATTCGACACCTTGTTGAGAAATCACGCCACCAAATACACAGTTCGCTGCTTAAAGAACTCACATTTTGACGGATTAAGTTTCATACCAAACTCACGTACGCGTTGAAACACATTTCTCAATCGGGTTAGATGATTCTCAAATGTATCAATAAACACCAAAATATCATCCAACAATATCAAACACTCAGACAAATACAAGTCTCCCATACACATTTCCATCACTCGTTGAAACGTTGCAGGAGGCATTGGTTAACCCAAACGAAAGTCTATTGCACTCGTAAAATCCGAGTGGACCTACAGTGAATGCTGTTTTATGTTTATCTTCCTCTGCTATATCTACCTGCCAATAAGCAGATTCCATGTCAAGAGTTGAAAAATATTGAGAACCATGGAGTGTATGCAAATTTCCAGTCGCACGAGGCAAAGCATAAGCATCCTTTACCGTGATCTCGTTCAATTTACGAACATTTAAGCAAAATCGCTACTCTCCAGACTTTCTTTCGTACTAAGACAATACTGGAAGCATATGGACTAGTGGACAGTCTGACAACCGCCAGTTGCAACATATCCTTTAAGTGAGCTCTAACTTCATCCAACATGTTAGGAGGAATAGAGCGATGTTGGTGTTTAAAAGGAACATCGCTTGTCAAATGTATCCTATGCTGAACCTGAGTAACATGACCAAGATCCAAATCATTCTGCGCAAAAATATCGTGATATTCATTGAGTAAGCTTGTGACTCGGGCGCGCTGTTCAACATTTAATTCTGGGTTTATTGGGTTTATTATGAACTCCTCAGAATTCTCAGCTGAATCAGTACACGGAATTTCAGATGCCGTCTGATCCACCGGTACCAAGCTGCAGATGCTTGAACCAGCCGGAACAGTAACAGACTTACAACCCACATTCGTGACTCTAACAGGAATAATATGATCCCCAGGGTTAATCTCATGCAATGTGGGCCACACCTGCAAGTTACTAGGAAGTGACAATGAACCATACTCTTCGATGACAACCTGTAAACTACAAGATGTACATGGGTTAACAGAAAATACAAGCATCGATTAATTGGGACATCCCAGACGGAATGGTAATAGGTTTGTCAGTCTTAACTACGCCTGGAAGAGAGGTTTCACGATTAAACATGACATTTTTCAACAACAGCAACCAGTCTGAGTGATCTTCATTATCAACGAGATCTATCAAAACAGGCAAAGCATTAGTACCCACTATAACAGGAACACGGAAATTATAAGAAGTGTTTGGGACAACCAAAAACAAAACATCAATTGACTCATCGGTATCGGGTACTCCAACAGTGACACTAACGTAACCCTTGTAAGGCAAAACTTCTCCGTTAGCGCACTCAACACGCAAAGGTCCAGTAATGTCTGAAATAGGCAGCACAGACAAACCAATATGCTGACACAAGCTCTCAGAGATCGTACTTGCTCTAGAACCTGTATCGAGTAAACATATACATCTCACATTTGCAATCATTAATTCCTTTTCAAAGGACTCCCCTACTAAGCCTACTGAGGGGGTTTTCCGTGCGATCGAACTACTAATTTCTCTAAGCGCCCAGCCCATTGGGTAACGCTTTCATTTTTATCCTGTCTAGAACTGCAGAATTTTTCAACAATTTTTCCAACAGGTAACACATTACCGTATCTAGACCTTAACTTACTAAGCAATTCGTTCACAGACAAATCAGATTCAAGCAATTCAGCGGCACTGCCCCTCAACGAGCGTGTGATCGCTTGTTTCAGAAAACCATCGTTTTGCAACGTAACCTGCAAACACTGAACTTCGCCTAACCACTGTTGAAAGGAAATACCCGAGCTCTCACTACCTGAAAATGCGGGTAAGCGAACAAGATCACTATGAAAAACATTACCCCATGAGTTCACACTTGAAGATGCATGTTTACTCTCAACACTGCTACGGTCGCCGGACCCAACAACAGATGACACAATTTTCTTTTGACCAGGAGACAGCTCCCCTATCAATGAAATCAACGATGACATATTTTCATCACTTTTACCGGCACATTCACGAAGAAATGACTCATCAGTACCAGTAGCTTTTGCAATTTTCAATTTGAAATCCTTGAAATGGTTCTTACGTACAAAATTAACACACTTGTCAGAATCAAAGACTATGTAAAAGGATATGTTAACTCGCCAAGCATGCTTAACGCCATTGTGAATTTCAGCGGGCAGAAAATTCAACAACTCACCATCCTCACACTCTGGTACGTCACCAACAATCACACATTTGTCACACAGCGAATCCATGACAAAGGATGAAATATAAGGAACATAAACAAACTTAGAATCGCCCCAGTAATGTGAGATAACCTGACCTACTGCATGAAAATACACTAGCTTAAGAAATTAAAGATCTCTCAATACCAGGCACATTAAGTGAACTTATGTCAAACAACATTAACACAAAAACATTTTCAGTGACACAAAATGCAACTGAGTTCAGTTTCCTGCAGGATAGGGCGTCGTCAAATACATAGTCCAGAAACTTCCGTTCCCTTCGAGCACGAGGATTTCTTCCAGACACCACCACGAACTTGTGACCACGTTAGTAGCAAATTAAGACATTGTCCTTTCCAGAGAAAATTCTTAACCGAGCCGCGACACAAATCTTGTAAAGTCAATAAGCTTTTTTTCCGTCTTCGTGAGATGTCACAGCCATCCATAGTGAAACTAATTATAATATCACCAAATATTAAATCTCTTGTACAATCTTTAAAGGATCACCACATTAATATAAGTTGTGCAATACAGAAGTTCCTAACAATCTACTTTCAAAACACATAACAGTACCCTTGATAATGATATTCAAGTTCATGTAGTTTACCATAATGCCCACATACTGCAAGTTCAAAAATAACATTAACTGAGGGTAAGAACAGAATAAGATCTTCGGCATACATAAGATGATTGATGTACACAGGAGATAGGACTGCACAGACAATTACAGAGTCACTCAAAAGTAATATAAGTCCAACCATGTCCACACTGAAAAGTTCGCCCAATAGTATACCATCTTGTCGAACGCCATTTGAAGCTTTGAAGAATGTTGACTGGAACAGTCTTTTTCAAGACAATTGATGGAGAATATTCGAATAAAAATTCCTAGTTTGCTTCGATGCATTATTAACCGTCTTGTTAGCCAGGTCCATCAGCTTTAAGGAAGAAATCCCCACATCTAGTTATTAAAATGACATCATGAAATCTTGAGACTCTGTTGTCGATCGTGTTTGTGGTACTGCAGGAAATTTGGTGCACTGTAACTGGTTGTGACGCCGTGGTCTCCCATGTTATTGATAGACAAGTCAATCAAAGTCCAGTGGTTTAACACCTGTCAAAGTCACTGAAATTAAATAAAGCAATTAAGACTAAATGAAATTAACCTCCGTAATGTAACACAGATCATCCGAAATGAAATTACAAAACTACCAGTTTTCTGATCCGCAGATTTAGAGACTATGTCCTGAAACCAGGTGTGAAACCGTGTGTGTACAAGAGCAAAGTTGGATATCTGATTTTTCACTCATCTCATGATGCACGACCTCACGAAAGAGGCAACTTCAGAGGTTTTTTTACCTTTCCGACTTTGGAGTTATTTTGTCTTGGTGGTTCAGGGACATCTTTGCTTCACTGCCATTGGTGGCGAAGTCACTTTCCTGCTTGTCCAGGTCCTTTATGTCTCAAGAAATAGCGTATACATTTCTCCAGCTTTGAAGGTTTATATCTCTAACATTTGTGTAAAACTTTCAAATATTGTGATTTAAACACTGTACACAAAACGACATTAAAATAATTGTTTTTTAGTGTCTCTCGAAATGACTCGAGAAATCTTCGGCAATGTACCCTGCGCTATTGCATTTATTTACATTTTTAAATTTTCCTTTACCGCTACTACAGTCTTGCTGCACCGCTGTCGATGACATTAAGTCACGGGTTTCTGGGCTCATAGACCTTCAGACTAGTTTAGAACTAAATAGATTTACTTCCTGCCGGATTGGTAAGCCTTCGGCCTAACAGGGCCTTTTTAAAAACATTTTAATAGTCGCATAATTTGCCTTCAGACATGTTAAGCTTCGGAGTATCGAACTCCACCCTATTTACACTAATGCACTATGACTAGCTACGTTTAATTATCTTCTTAATTACTTTTCGCATGCAAGCGCAGAGTTTTGCTGTTCTACGTATCTTATCTTCTTGCTACTCTGCGCGTGCAAGCGCAGAGTACTGTTGTTCCTGGGTTTTCTTCAATTTCATTACACTGCGCGTGCAAGCGCAGAGTACTGTTGTTCCTGGGTTTTCTTCAATTTTATTACTCTGCGCGTTCAAGCGCAGAGTTTTACTGTTCTACGTATTTTATCTTCTTATTACTCTGCGCGTTCAAGCGCAGAGTTTTACTGTTCTACGTGTTTTATCTTCTTATTCTTATTATTCTTATTACTCTGCGCGTGCAAGCGCAGAGTACTGTTGTTCCTGGGTTTTCTTCAGTTATATTCTTATTACTCGGCGCGTGCAGCGCAGAGTTTTACTGTTCTACATATTTCATCTTCATATTCTTATTCTTCCTTCCTTTTCAGATTGTTATTACTCTTACATCCATTCACTTACAATAATCATAATCACTGTGGTTAATATGACAATCAAGGGATTTCTATTGATATCGTTTTGACCCAAAATGTACCAGATTGACCCAAAAGGGGTCAAGGAGTGTTTTTTTACAAAATGCTTCTTTTACAGGTTTTATATAGACTCTTCGAATTTTGGGAACAAGTAGACACTAGAGATCTGCATCTGAAATTTACTTGTAATTCCAATCGGATGAAGGGAACTGAGTTTCCGGGTCTAAAGGTCATTAAATGCAAATGTGGTTTTTGCGCTAGACCATTTATAATCATGCATATGATTACCATTCATAAAGGAAGGTCAGTCACAAACTTTGGGGTCACTAGGTGCAATTTTTGGGGTCATTACGTGCAGTTTTCTTTTAAATTTAAGACTTTTTCAATCATCTTGTACTTAAATGATGCAATAGGGAGAGCGTTCAAATTCATGGTTCTTCATCCAATTGCCGATCAAATTCAATTGATCACATGGATTTGAGTCAAAATGCACCAGATTACCCGAAATGTGTCAAAGAGTGCATTCCATCAAATTGCTTTTTCTTGGAGAGGTTTTTAGATAGACTCTCTGAATTTGGATAACAATCAGGCAGTAGAGAAGTGCATCCGAAATTTGCGTGGAATTTAAATCGGATAAAGGGAACCGAGTTTCCGGGTCACAGGTCGTTAAGTGCAAAACCGACTTGTGAGCTAGAGCTTACATAATCGCGTACTATATACTTTTCATTCGTAAAGGAAATTCAGTCACAAACTTAGGGGTCATTAGGTGTAACTGTGGTGTCATTTGGTGCAATTTTTCGTTGATATTCTTACTTTTCACTCTTGCTCTTTCATAGTTAACAGGGACATCGCTCTCTTTCACACAAAGGTTGCAACTTTTATGCAATGTAATGCTCGTATACTCCACTATGCATGTACATACACCACACGCAGAGTTGTAAGTGCCCATACGGAATTGCGTTCTAGTTCTTATTCTTCTTATTATTCTTATTCTTCCTTCCTTTTCAGATTGTTATTACTGTTACATAGATTTATTAAGAACAATCATATTCATTGTGGTTGATTCGATAATCAAGGGATTTTTATTGAATATAATGTTTCGACCCAAAATGCACCAGAATGACCCAAAGGGGGTCAAAGAGTGCATTTCGTCAAAATGCTTCTTCTTTTACAGGTTTTGAGATAGACTTTCCAAATTTTGATAACAAGTAGGCACTAGAGAAGTGCATCCGAAAGTTACCTGGAATTTGAATCGGATCAAGGGAACCTCTTTTCCGGGTCAAAGGTCATTAAGTGCAAAATTGATTTTTGAGCTAGACATTTTATAATAACGCACATTATTTCCACTCACAAAGGAGGTCCACACACAAACTTTGGGGTCATGAGGTGCAACTTTGGGGTCACTAAGTGCCGTTTTTTGTTAAATTTCAGACTTTTTCAATCAGCTCGTACTTACATGTTCTATTATGGAGAGCGTTCATATTCATGGTGACTCAACCATTAGCCAATCAAACACTATTGATCATAGGAGTGTGACCCAAAATGCACTCTAGGACCCCAAGAGGGTCAACCGGTATATTTCTTTCAAATGCTTCTCCTGCGATTTTTGAGATTGCCTCTTCAAATTTCGTGAACACTTTAGTGCCATATAAGTGCACACAGAACTTACTTTGAATTTTAATCTGATCAACTGAACCGAATTTCTGGGTCAAAGGTCAGTAAGTGCAAAAATGATTTTTTGAGCTAGAGCTTGCATAATCGCGTATATACTTTTCATTCGTAAAGGAAATTCAGTCACAAACTTTGGGGTCATTTGGTGGAACTGTGGGGTCATTTGGTGCAATTTTCCCTTGATATTCTTACTTTTCACTCTTGTTCTCATTATTATTCTGCGCGTGCAAGATCAGAGTTCTGCTGTTCTACGTATTTTATCTTCTTATTCTTATTCTTATTCTTATTCTTAGTCTTATTCTTCCTATTCTTCCTTCCTTTTCAGATTGTTATTACTCTTACATCCAATCACATTCAGAATCCTTGATACGGTGATCAAGATGTTTTTATTAATCCTAATTTTTGACCCAAAATGCACCGCAATGACCCAAAACGGGTCAAGGAGTGCATTTAATTAAAATGCTTCTTCTTCTACAGGTTTTTAGATAGGCTGTTCGAATTTTGTTAACAAGTAGGCACCAGAGAATTACATCCAAAATTTACTTGGATTTCCAATCGGATCAAGGGAACCGAGTTTCCGGGTCAAAGGTCATTAAATGCAAAAGTGATTTTTGAGCTAGACCTTCCATTATCATGTATATGATTACCATTTATAAAGGAAGTTCATTCACAAACTTTGGGGTCACCAGGAGCAACTTTGGGGTCATTGAGTGCAGTTTTCTTTTAAATTTAAGACTTTTTCAATCAGCTTGCATTTAAATGATGCATTAGAGAGAGCGTTCAAATTCATGGTGGTTCAACTAATTGCTTATCAAATTCTATTGATCACATGGATTTGACTCCAAATGCACCGGATTGACCAGAAACGGGTCAAGGAGTGCATTCCGTCAAATTGCTTCTTCTTCGACAGGTTTTTAGACAGAATCTCTGAATTTTGATAACAAGCAGGCACTAGAGAAGTGCATTCTTAGTTTACCTGGAATTTGAAACGGATAAAGGGAACCGAGTTTCTGGGTCAAAGGTCATTAAGTACAAATGTGATTTTTTGAGCTAGACCTTTCATAATCAAACATATAATAACCATTCTTAAAGGAAGTTCAATCACAAACTTTCTGGTCATTAAGTGCAGCTTTCTGTTAAATCTCAGACTTTTTCAACCAGTTCGTAATTACATTACCAATTGCCATTCAAAAACTATTTCTAATACGGGTATGACCCAAAATGCACTAAAGGACCCATGAGAGATCAACCTGTATGTTTCATTCAAAAGCTTCTCCTTCTGCAATTTTATAGATTTGAAATTTCGTGAACAGCTTGGTGCCATACAAGTGCACCCAGAACTTACACTGAATTTCTGGGTCAAAGGTCAATTAGTGCAAAAATGATTTCTGAGCTAGACATTTCATCAACACATGTATCATTTTCATTCGTAAATTAAATTCAATCACAAACTTTGGAGTAATTAGGTGCAACTGTGGGGTCATTAAGTGCAATTTTCCATTGACATCTAATTTTTCTCTCTTGCTCTTTCATAGTTACCAGGGTTATCGCTGTCTTTCACATGAAGGATGCAACTTTTATCAATGTAATGCGCCTATACTTCACTATGCATGTTCATACACCCCGCGGAGTTGGAAGTGCGCATACGCAATTGCATTCCAGTTTTAGTCTCCGGTTGTTAATTTTCGTCTTCCATCCTTCTTGTTCCGTTTTGGTTATCCGTGGGCTGCGTGGTATCGTTGTTGCGTGGGTATGGCGATCAAATAAACAAAAACGTGCATTAATGAAATTTACAAACAATCGAGATATCAACTAATGTTTTTAATTTGTCACTCCCATATTAACTGAGAAATCCTTGTCTGCGCCACGGCAGAAGTGGATCATGGGAACCACAGTTCAGCTACTTGTGGCATCTGCAAAGGAATTCACCATTGAACCTTGAACCTTGAACGTAATTTGGATTCAGCCATGCTATTTTTCTTAGTATGTTATGGCTTGTGTTAGTATGTTAGTGCAATTGTTAGTCATTATTAGAAATAGCATTAGCGTCAGTGCGAATGTACCAGCAAGACAAGTAACAAACGTTTAGTCCAAGCGAATAGTAATGGATTTGATAGATACAAAGATCCATCCATTTAAAGTACATGTGTGGTATGACCTCCCAAATACTAAAACATGACCACAACCTAGAGCACAACAAAAATACAGTAAACACTTAAATCCTATTACAATAATCTGGACATAACACAGTTGTCACAGGTGGAGAGCTGTAACTGCAAGTGTCAGCGAGACCAAATTGCATTCAGTAATGAAAGTTATATGACTCTATCGTCTCCTATGTATCGGGTAAGACCGCATCTCATGGGCGTGCCCTCACGGAAGAGGCAACTTCCTGGCCTCTTTTTAATTTCAGTCTCTGGTGTTATTTTGTGTTAGTGGTCCCGTCACATCTTTCGTTCACTGCCAGTGGTTAAGAAGTCAGGGTCCTGCAGGTTCTGTATGACCCTCGAAAATACCTGTTCAGATTTAGGTCAAATGCCACATACTATGATTTGAACACCTATCACAACACGAAAATGTATTGATCATAGTTTACCACATCAACAGTGTTTCTGTGATCACTTCTCGAATATTTTTATCAAATATATTTCGATTATGTTATATTGATACCATTGTTTTACTATCAATGTTTTGGGGGTTTTTTTTGCTAAACTTTATGGGTTTTTTGAGTTTGAAGGCTTATATCTCAGAAATTGGTGATCAGATTTAGGTAAAATGTTCGAATACTAAGATTTAAACATGGTCCACAAAACGAAAAGGAAATGATCACACTTTAGAATATTAACAGTGTTTCTGATATCACTTATGGAATAATTTCGGTCATTACCATGGCGAGGTCTCTTGGCGACTCCGTGTCAGGAAAGAAGGCTCTTTTACGCGACCTAGCCACTGAAGTTGAACAGGCATCGTGTTGGATTTGGATGAAATACCAACAGCAACACCACCAACAACCGTCAGACAGAGCCTGATCAACTATGTTGTCCCGCCTACTACAAATGGTCTTGGTTTAGGGACGAAACCTTTAAGGACAGTAAGAGACCAACTGAAGATGGCGGTTGAGCACAGTTCCATCAAGTATATAAAGTAAGTTCATTAAATCAAATTCGATCTTGTTATTGATACAGTTGTTTTACTATCAATGTGAATTTGTCTTTTATGTGATGAAACCAGGTGTGAAAGAGTGTATATGAACAAAGACAGATGGCTGAATAGCTGGCGAGTAGATTTTTCACTTTGCTTTTCAAAATCAAACAAGTGTTCGGTAAAGTTTTGATGGCCCATAGAGCTCGCATGCAGTTGAAACTTGTAGCTTCTAGGATGTTTATAGCTGAGCAGCACCATACCTTTTAGCCCTGGTGTCATTCGTGTAAGTGGTACTTTGGTACACTGTCATTGTTTGCAACGTCAAAGTCCAGCGGTTCGACGAATGGTCAAATCGCTAAAAAATCTACAATAAGGTTAAAAGGAAATCAACCCATTGCAAGTGGTGAAAACATACGACCTCAATTTTAAATTAGAAGTGAGGAAGAGTTGGCCGAAGTTATGAATTCCCGGTATTCATGGTTCCGAAGTTTTTCAAGTCCACAAATACATAAATCCGAAGATCCCCATACATCCTGAAGTCCATTAGTTCGAAAGCTAAAAGTTCGAAAGTTTATGACTCGAGGTTCTGAACAGTGACTTCCAGCAAAACGTTCGGGGGTTTGTAAGCACGTGCCTGTTTGAAACCAGTTCTTCAAAGAGCCAGTGTCTCTGGGAAGGATCCAAACAAAAAAATTTCAATTAGCAATGAGCTGTCACTTTAATTTACATTTTCATATTTCGGTTCACTGCAACTAAACTTTTGTTGCTCTGCTGTCGTTGAGGTTTTGTGGTCTCATAGATGTTCGAACCAGTTTTGAACTAACTAGCTTCCTTTTCGGCCAGGTAAGGCGTTTTTAAAAACATTTTCAATAGACGTATTTTGGGTGTCAGGACTTCAGAACCTTCAGAGTGCCGAGATGTACCCTATTTATACTAAAGCTGTATGAAATGCAAGAAACGTTAGTTCACCTTCATAATTTTCGTCTTTTGAAAACCCTTCTTCTACCGTTTTTTGTATCCGTAGGTCGCAGCATATCGTTTAGGTATGGTTATAGTGTGTAAATAGACAAAAACTTGTGTAATAAAACTTTCAAATAATCGACAAGTCACCTGTTTTCAATTATGCTAATTGAAAAATCCTTGACCTTTTGCCGGCAGAAATCGACCACGGGAACTACTGCTCGAGTCCATCTGGTTGTGGCATCTGCAGAAGAATTAAAAAAAAAACACCATTCAGCATGCAATTTGAGACCTTGAACTTCATTTTCGTTTTTTCATGCTTTCTTTCGTGGTATGTCAGTGCTTAGTATGTCAGTGCAAGTGTTAGTCAGGATCAGAAATAGCGTAAGCGTCAATGCGAAAGAACCAAGAAAACTAACAAAAGTAACAAACGTCTAGTCCAGAATCATAGTAATACATTTGATAGACATGCAGATAAATTCACTGGAATAAATGTGCGTGGACCCAAGTGGAGAACTGTAGCTGCATGTGTCAGCCAGACCAAAATGTCATCAATAACGAAAGTTAAACACCCCTGTTGTCCTTCATGTGTCTGCTAAGGCAGCACCTCATAGCCCGCGCCCTCAAGGAATAGGCAACTTGCTGGGGGAGAGGTCAGGGTCCTGTTTGTTTAGCTTCAATAGATGCCTATATTCAAAATTGTATGAAAATCTATTGAAGAGCTTTGAAGATACAGAGTTAAAGGTAAAAAAACTAAAATTGCC
>NMRA01000477.1:45248-132499 GCA_002633005.1 Phoronis australis
GCCCTCTCGGAAATTGCCACAATCTGACACAGCAGGCCGTTCAACTCAAAGGGAAAATTTCTATTGGTCATTCTATTACTCCTCGGAAGGGGTTGTAGCTCTTTCCAATAAAATCTGGGCACTTACAGACCGTTGTATATCAGTAATTATTTAAAGTATATCTGAAATAATTATCAAGTTACAACTGCTGGAGTAGACATTTACAAATTCAACCAAGCCATCGAAGTGCAACAGCCAGATAACCACGTCGTTACACCATCCAAATCAATAAACCCGTCTTTTAGAATTTCTGAATACTGAAAGTGTGTTCTCAATGGAAGTCATCTGTGATCCTGCAGTGAAGACTCTGGCGGATGGATCTTTGTGGAAACTGTATTTCAATGGGATACCTTCAAAAACCGCATGTGGGCTACGACGAAGTCATGACACAGGTCGTTCATCGGTATTGTTTCGTGTATAGGTGATTTGCCTTAAAAGCGGTGGTACCTCAAACAATTGTCGGGCAGGCAGGTGTTTTTGTAGCAAATCCGTCAACTTCAAGAGCTATGTCTTTCGATTTAGAGAACTCGTATTGCTTTCCACTGCCAGGCTCCACCCAGTGGCGTATTTATAGGGGGGGGGGGGGGGGCNGGGGGGCATCACGTGACCTATAGTTAAGTCTAATAATATTGACCGGGACTTTCTGCTAGCAGAAAGTTTATAAAGTAGCACTGGATTTCTAAAAATAGGATTCATTTTCTAAAATAGTTTTGAATTTCTAAAATACCTTTAAATAGGATTGAATTTATATCACAGGATTGAATTAATAGAGTTGCATTGAATTTTCAGTAGGGTTGATTTTTATTTCAACTAAGAGTGAATTGATTAAAGAGCATTGAGTTTACAAAATAGGATTTTTATTTTTAAATAATATTTGCCTCTTCTGCTGCCCATATAAACCACTCCTCTCATGCGAAACTCATTTCCCAGACTGAATTTTGTGCCTCGTACCTGCCAACAATCCAGTTTTTGGCTGTCGCAGAACGGTCCTGTTTTTGAAGCTTTGTCCTGGGTCCCGCCAACTGTACTTCTGTTTGACACACGCGATGACGAAATTTACATATCATTCTCGGTATATCACTGTGTTTGACCCTCTAACTTCTCCGTTCCAATTTGTAGGAATGACAAAATAAAAATTCGCCGTCGTCTCCTGGTTGATGCGGCGGACATTTGTCCATTGTGATCGAAGAACCGAACGGCAATACGCCCCAGAATTGGCTGTGAGGGGGCTAGGCAATTATATCGCCGATGCACGCAGCAGACGTACAGCCAGCCGAGGGGCTATGTGTTGTCTAGCATTGGGTTTCAGAAATCATGATTTCAAAATAATCATTGTTGTAAAAATCAGTACCGTGCAGAACGGGGTGTGGTAGGGCGACGGGGCGACAGCCACGGGCATCGATCCACATCGGGGGGTCATCCAATTACTATGAATAAAATTTTTGAAATTGTGACTGATTTGTAATTGAATAAAGTTTCTATGTTATGTTTCGTCTTTTTTATTTTTCTTAGTATAAAGGTCCTGCATTCATCTGATTAGAGAAGTGGCATGCAATGAAAAAATCACCCCAAACCTCTTCACGCTATTGCGTGTGTTTTGCCTACCGGCAACTTGTTAACTACTTGTCATTTGGAAGAGGATCAAGAATTTGTGCCCTGACCGTTTCCTATCTGTCGACGGAGGTAAGCCGAGACGCCGCGCCGGCGCCTCGACGGCCGGCCAGGGTAGCGCTGTACTAGTTGAGGGTCTTGTGGGTGGGATGTGGTGGGGTGGGGCTCCAACAACAATAAATCCCAAAAACGGCATTACTGACATTGTCCTGTCTTGCACCGCGACCCCGGTGGGCCCCCCTAAATCTGTCAGTCTGAGTGTAATGCAGGCCTAGTGAACACCAAAATGTCGGACCGAAATTGCATCTCAGTAATCTTTGCACCGTTGAATCACTTAGGCAAATCCCAGGTGTCTCAAGTAAATACCCTGACATGAGAATCGGACACAACTGAAGCCCGTGGAAACGAACCTTCATAGATAAACTGTGTTGTTTTTCTTTCTGAGCCCCAGCCAGGGGCCTAAAACACATTTGGTCGGATTAGAAATACCGCCTTTCATATAATTGAACGAAAGTAAAGAGTGCCAGACGTATATAACTAATCGTACTTGTGTACATGTATCTGTAATGTTATCCAGAGAGGATTCGTTTTGGGTTTACTGCAACTCGAATGAATAGACTCAGCACAAGTGACCCAGCGATCTCTATCAGGTTGAGGGTGCGTGGGTGAAAGCGTGTTTTCCGATTGTTCACTTCATGTTTAGTTCCGTTAATTCTCACCGCGAAACTCGTGGGTTTGAGTGTACTTTAATTATTTCAACGTGGATGACATTGCATATTGTAGAAAGGTACGAAAAACCGTGTCATTGGCTGTCCTGCCAAACCGTTTGTTCCTACAATGGATTTTTGCACTTTTAGATGTTTTTGACCGTGTATAATAATTTTGTAACACAACATCTAACTAAACAAGCACTTATTTTGGGAAATAATTGAGTAATTATGCATTTTAAAGAAAAATTAATGATCCTTTGGTTTTCCGCCAGGTGATGCCATCAGTGGAAGACATTACAAAGACTTAGCGAGTTTGACGAGTATTATGAAGACAGGTTTGGAGATGGGGTTGAAGACGACACTCAGGCCATAGATAAAACAGGTAATGAGTTAGACCTGTTGGCCAGAAAACGCAGGAGTCCACTCTCCACGAACCGACTGAAATTAAAGATATCGTTCAAATTGGAATTCCGAAGTTACAGCCGTGCATGTATTTATACTTTCTACTGTTACTGTGGAATGTACTTCTCACCTGGTTGAGAAGTCATTTTTCACCACGGTGCAAAGTACCACAAAAGTAAAAAAACGTCATGTACCGGCCACCGTGGTGTACACTCAGTAGTGTTTCACTATAGTTTTGAGTAAATTGTCAAAGTGTTATTTTATTCAGAGAAAAGTTTTAAATTTATATTATTATTGTTATTGTTATTGCTATTCTTCTTCTTCTTCTTCGTCTTCTTCTTATTCTTCTTATTATTATTAGAAGACTAACATTTTTCATTTTGTCTACGACGCACGTGCATATGTGTCGTAACTACGACTCTGATTTGGAACAACAAAGTTTTGAAAGTAGATGACTGATATGAATTGAAAAACTCTGAGAGTGTCTGTCGAAGTCTTCAAACGATTTTGTTGGGAATTTTGTAAAAAAATGCATTCTTCCGCAGAGTTTTTTTTCAGAAACGTATCCTTTCGTAGGGAGATTGGATCTGAAAAAGTTAACCTTATGAACAGCACGTCGCACTTCTTGTATGGAAGAACCCCCGGGTTCCTTGATAAGAGTTGACTGTAAACTGCTGTGCGTGAACTTCGTGTATGTGTTAACTTGGAATACACGAGGAAACTTGACAAGTTTACTCAAATAATCACGTTCACGTTGATAAAAATTTGCACTGCATCAAATCAAATTACGTTAATAAAATAACGTATCCTTTTGCAACTACTAGCGGATCTTATCAATTGATTTAACCATTCACATAATTCCCCCGATTCCTTGACACAAGTCACGTTTAAGGAGAAAGTGGATGATCATGAGGCCAATAATTACAAAAGTCCTTACACTGAACAAAAAAGTTCACCTGATTGACCAAATGAATGTTCAATTCCAAGTTCGCTCATATATACACGATCGTCAAGTTGAGATTAAGCAGGATTCCAAGTCACCCACTGATATACAGTCATGGGCGCAACAAAACTGCCATTGGGAGGCACCACAGTATTCGAAGTTGTCGGAAAATCCTCACGAGCCGTCCTCTTCATAGTAGGAACATACATGTCAATTTTCACAATCACCCCTAGAGCGGTTTGGTTGACAGAATGGCAGACGCCAAAAAACAGACTCGAAAACAGAAAAATGGCCACTAGGTGGCGCAAACTACGTCGAATCCATCCGAAAACGAGACGCCTATATGCCAAATTATATGAAAATACGTTGAGAATTTATCAAGATACAGAGGTAAGCGTAAAAAAACTAAAATTGCCACTAGGGGGCACACCGGTAGTCGGGTCCGTCCGAAAGTTCGCACGTGCCGTTCCATCCATGAAAGGAACACGTGCAAAATTTCATGAACATATATTAAAGGGTATTGGAGATAGAGCAGAGGACGCCGGAAGGCATAATGCGTCCACATATAAATATGTGGGTGCATAAAATCGTATTTATCTAACACGAAAAAGTTCGATATCCGCGTCAAGTTTTAAATAAAAGAAACTATGAGAACAAATTCATCTTTTATGTTCATTGTGATTGGATTGAGCAAAGCTCTGCGGTACTCCACTATATTTTTGACAGGGGAGTGCAGGTGTAATATTAGCAATACCCACTCAATGAAAGACCGAACTAGAAAAATGCACCCATTTGCAGGGTCCTACCATGAAGAATTTACAATAACCTTCCGCAGGGGTTTGTTCCATAAACCCGCACTTTCGTAGGGATCCCAAGACAGCAACACAAAAAGCCCAGACGGTCAATCGAAATTTGTAGGCGGGTGTTTCAACAAGACTTCCAAGCTAAAACGTCGAATACGATTTGATAGTTGAAAAAGAGAGGGTCACGTACAGCTACGATTAAGAAGACACGTCCGGATTCATATACGACAATCAGACCACTGTCTACAGTACGACGGTGCAGTACGACTATGTATACGAGAATCGCAATGTATAGCCAGGGTTTAATTTACAAGGGCACTTATTACCTAGTACATTCTCCATGACTTCATTTCTCAGAAAAGCACCAAAACTGCTAACAAAATGGTAATTCCAACTAATCTTGGACTTATGATTTTGCAACAACACAATAACGTATATTCATTTTATTCCACTTATTTTGACTTACAATACACAATAACAGAAATTTATCTCGCATTTACAATAAATTTACAATCTGACATGAATCAGTAACTATGCAACGAAAAGTGTAAATAGATAAAACAGGTTGACAAATAAAAACTATGCTTTTAATACATTACAACTGACAACGAAATGAGATTTTGTTTCAACTCAATGTCTACCTGCAAAAATCTAAGTCTTAAGTCATACCACAGAGTGTTACATAGGATCCCAATAAAATAGTGGGCTTTAACTTAACGTTAAATGAAAAAACAGAAGGCTTTACAACATGAGCTGATACACAAAACTGGGAAACCCTCTCCCACAAAAATAATAAAAAATTTCATATTATTATGCTGAATCCTATGATTGTTACTATTGGTCAGTTCATCTGGCTTCAACAAGAAAACTGATTCAAACCGAGTACCACCCGCAGGGTGGCATGATTCATGACTGGAGAATTGCACACAAAAGGTCAGACCCAAAATTTACCCACAAACTGGTTCTTACAATATTTACACTCTACCACTGACAGCTACCTGCTTGTCTTAGTTAATTTAACTTAAAAAAATTGTTCATCTTTGTACACACAATACAGCCCATTGAATTGATCTTAATGTACACATGACAACAGGTTTGACAGTAATATTTAATTACATGGGCACAGCATTTTGAGAACCACTGAATAAAGGATCTCAAACTTGTTCTCAAAATCTGGCATCCCTGTAAATGACTACTGCCGACTTGACAACTCATCTGACCTTGAATAATCGTTGTGATGAGAATACACCAAAATGTGTTTATGCCACACCCTTGGCTGAACTGGTATAAATAAACATGACATACAATCTGACACACATCCAAACTTACACTTATTTTAAGTCTACCCTGTATTCAATTCAGTGATGTCCAACTGGACACTTACGTTCTCAATCTCGGCCAGTCACAACAGGTTATACGTCCAGGTTCTAACTAAACGCAGATAGGGAGAACGGTATGCTCTCAAGTCGAGTATTTTCAGTTTCGGCAAAATTATGTACACCTTTCAACATACAGACATGCAATGGCAAAAATAACTCAGTCCAATATATAATCAAACTATACACAATACTAATAATCTCTCATCAGACTTCCAATAAATACATTCCTAATGTACACACAAATTTGATTGTTTCGGCCTGCCTGAATGGAATTGGACTAAGCATTTGCTTTCACTGGATTCTACTACTGGCAACATCTCCAGAACAGATGAGAAATTTGGTTCCATGGGTCACTTCTATGACGCAACTGTTGAACCATAACATTACATAGAAACACAAACCGAATTTTGAGAAACGACAATGCGCATTTCTAGTGAGCATCAATGCAGCACTTGTGAGCACGTGTTTTGGAAGGAGAAAGCTCTTTCTGGTGATATCTTATAATAAAATACGAATCGCTGATTATCCTTGACACATCTGAATGATATCTAGACTGTGCTGGCTTGTACAATAAATGAGGGTCAAGGAAACAGTGACTAACATCTCTCTCTTTAATAGTAATAACAAAAAACATAGAAATTACAGAAAGGTATAAAGGAAGGTAACCCAGTGCAACTGTATAGATTTTCTCTAACAAGGCATATTTAAGGGTTCTGTACGTTTACACAGGATCGTCCATATATCTCATGAACTATCTCTAAAGTCTTTCCATATATGGTTTAATCCAAATCGTGTTAAGACATGAAATCCAATCCTGTTAAACATAAATCCAAATCCTGTTGCACGCGAAATTCAAATCCTGTTACACGCAATGTTTCAATGTAGGAAGGACAAAGTTTCGGACTTCAAATTTCAGATTTAGTCACCGCAGTAACAAACAGAACAAAGGTAAAAACATAATTGGTTCTCATCTGCACACTGACACACGGTGAAACCTGCGCGTCACTACTAGAAGACCAAACTGCCAGCGTGCATCAATTCTAGTCAAGTTATCTATCCTTTTTTCAAAAGTCAAACACGCAAAGCTTGCGAAATCAGCCACAGCCACATCCTGACCTCAGCCGTCAATAAGCATAAACAGGTGTTAACCAATGCTTTCTGCGCAGCAGACAACAGGCCAATTCTTTGAAAAGGAATTAAAAATGATGCAACACTGCATGAATGTTGAAATAAAACGCAGACCAGAATCAACTATGTTTTTTGGCCTTCTGACTAGAGCAGATCAGCAAATTCAACAAAAACCATTTAGACAAGACGTGCCACACAGTAAATCTTTGCCCATTTACAGAGGCCATGTTTATCAAACTGAGCAGTGTCTGTGACGACCCGTTACAGAGGATAAATATGTCAATCTTCAAACATGCTTATAGCAGTGACATTGAAGCCATTCAACATAAACTACACGAGGCAAGAGGTATAAAGGTGAGAAAACTTTAGAGAGTAACAACGCTAGTACACCATTGTAATGTTAGCAACTTTTGAGCTTTCTAATTGATCTATTCTCCAAAATCCCCACTACCCTACATTTTACGTCTGCCACACCAACACTACGTACGTGCCAGACCTAAGTCACGCTCACAACTTCCATGACTTTGTGATAAATTCCAAGACAGCACCATTGTGTAGTTTCCACGACAAACACCACTTTAACCTCCAGTCCCAGGGGTGTGACGCAACAAACGCTTTCCCTGCAACTAAACCGCATCGTCTCATTTCCTGGCGGAGAAGCTTTGTCTAATGAATTCCCTCTTCCCTATATATTCCCCCTGGTGAAAATCACATAGCACCGCCATCATCCCATTTGACTCAAGCATCCATATTGAACACAAAATGATCCGTGACTCCAGTACGTATTCAGCGTTCGTGTTTCACCGTCGCTCACGTCGACTGGAGCGCCGGCTTGTTTGCTAACATCAATGTCACCCCATAGCCCTGACTAGTCGTCACAGTCATAGCTGTTGGTGTAGAGACTGTTCTGGTACAAAGGAGGCGGAGGGTAAGCTATTCGGGGGCTGGTGTCATTCTCTAATGTTCCATCTGGAAAATGGATAAATGCCGCTTGACAATTCACAAATGAATCAGTAATTAATAACCGAATCCACAATTCTAATTATCTCGTATTCAACCATGATAAGCACTTGCCTCAAGGCATTTTGTACACAGTTAAAATTCAACATCATAATGACTGATATGAATCATCAATCCTGCCTTCTCAAGCTGTTTGGAGATATAGAACCACAAACTGTTAATGCTACGCATGAATTTTAGACAAAGCTGCAAACTCTCATGGCTGCACTTGCGGAAGCCACTAGAGGGCAGCCAATTGGTTCTGCTAACTATGAGTGTTACTCACCATTGCTACTGATGTCCGTGTTAGTCGCCTGATCTCGTGTACGGTCACTTGATTCAGCTAGGGGGCGCTTTTTCCGCCTTTTGTGCTTGGCTGGAGCACCTTGTGATTGTTCACGGTCGTTCAACCTATTTTGGTGACGCAGCGAACCATTGGCACTGCCGCCATTGTAAAGATCATCTTGCCTGTTTGGGTGACCTTGCGACCCATGAAAAGTCGTGAACTGGGGTCGGGAGTCACCGCTGCTGGAGTGCTGACTACCAGATGTGCCCATAAAATTGCTGTAGTCTATGGGTGCGATGTCATCTGAAAATCAATACAAAATGCGTTTCATTCTTGACATACCCTGGTAGGACTCACCTCTTTACAGTTCGGCCCCGTAAGGCCATAATTAGACCAAGTCAAAATACAAATCAAAGTTGTCCACTTCAAATTAGAATAAGACAGTTGTAACATGTGATCTCCGTTCAGGTAGTATAATCAAAAGAGCTCTTGCCAGCACGACAAAAATAAGGTTTTACAAATGGTGATACAAGAGCTTGAAATAAAATTTTGCCAAGAAGGAATTGTGAACGTGAAATGGAAATGCAAAGCAAAAAACAGAACTCATAACATAAGTGAGAGGACTGTTTCAGTTCAACAGGGATCCGTTTCACCAAATAAACATAACTTTATGCCCATCTTAACATGCGGCACAACTTAAACACCAGACAGTGTGTCACTTAAGATCAAATTCATTTATTTCTGAAACCATTAAATCTAATCTAAACCTGATTTAAACCTCAGAAAAGACGCGACTGATCAGTTGTCAGTGGCAGAAATCACACATATGATCAATAAAGGCAACACCTGTCGTGAAACGACCAAAAAAGGTCTCGACCCCTTCACCTTTCCTGAAACGACCAAAAAAACATCGCAAGTCCTTCAGTGCCACAATAACCAGTCTTCCTAGACAACTTATCACCAACACCTTCATTTCAATACTCACCTGTATCTAAAATATTTTGTAGATTCTGCAGGTTACGCTGCCTCTCTAAGGTCTCAGTGCTCGGACTAGCTCTTTGTTGACTGTTGTTGGAGACTTCGCGACTAGACTGTAATGAAACAACACGCCGGTGGAATATGATCACTAACATACACTTGTTATATGTATCTAATGAGCATAAATTTACAGACATCTCTCGCAGTCGCAGAGACCAGACCTTATTAACTTCTATATTAAAAAAAACGCAAATCTCAGTGAACCCAGCTTTTACACAGCATTTCTGAAATTAGGAGAAAATCTATCCTGGCAAGGTCAAAAGTTTGAATCAACAACTTATGGCAAAATTTCCTACAGCTGACTGTTTAACGTTTCCCTTTTCTGCTGTCTAAGAGCAACACAAGACTGCTCATGTCAACGATGCTGAAACTACACGGGTTTAACAAGCCTGTCCTTCTCGATAAAGTCTTTCACAGGTATATGCCAACAACAAAGGGGCAACTTTAGACCTGATGAAGCCTCATATTTCAACAGAGCATCCAAGCAAAATTATCACAAAGCTACAGCCTCTAGCTATCAGTCCACGTACGTAGACGCGCACATACCTCTGTTACATTATTGATGTCCGACTCTAATGGATCACCAGTCTCCGCTTGTGTGAGCGGATTAACGTTGATATTCATCTTGCTGTGCACGTACGGCGACGGCACCCGACCGTTCTGGGTGGCGTGTCCGTTGATGCCGTTCAACAGGAAGCCATTGCCGTGCTTCTTCGGCACCATCTGCGAGTTGTAGATCTGCTGCGCTGGATCCTGGAACTTGTTGCGGTACTTTGCATCCATGTCAGCTGGAACAAACAGAAGGAAAATGATTCAACGTTTCAGATGGGGGATAAGAAACAATTGGTTTCTACGCAATCAGGAGGAAAAATGGTTGCTTGTCAAAATGATGAAACAGTACATGCCAGCAGTAAACGGACAAAATGACCATTTCCTTGCCATGAAAGCTGGGTGGAAGCCCAATCCATGGTCAGAGTAGTCTCCCCTGATGACTGTGAACGAAGGGGAATTAAAAGGAAAGTAAGTAAGGCGGCCGAGTCATTCTGTAATTAGAATTTTCCTTAAGTAACAGTCATTAGTAGTCAGTTTTGCTGTTCACAGAATGAGTTGTCACGGCAGGGAAATGGTATGTTGTCTGATTACTTTGGTCATGTACTCTTTCAGTCAATCACGGCATAACATTACGACAGGAAACCCTTCTTTTTACAGAGCATACTTTGTAACACAGTGACTGAAGTACACCCTTTCTGAAATAGTCTACCCTTAATTACTAAATGGGAACTTTTATTTTTCTATGACAATGGAACAAATTTTACTGGAGAAGTATAGTCATGAAGAACTACTATAAAGTGCAAATATCTCAAGGATGGGAAACCAGAAGTTTTAACTATGAAGCCGCACAAAGACCCAGATCAGATCTAGCCACTGTTATCTACATTAGACGTTTCGTAAAGCTTTTGAGCCGCAGCGTGAATCCAAGCATGAATCACCGTGTTAACTTGAGTAATACTGGCCAAGCTGTATAATATTTGAGTAATTCTGGCCAAGCTGTATAATATTTGAGTAATACTGGCCAAGCTGTATAATATTGGAGTAATACTGGCCAACCTGTATAATATTTGAGTAATACTGGCCAAGCTGTATAATATTGGAGTAATACTGGCCAAGCTGTATAATACTCAGGGCTTGGAATGACCAATGACAAAAAACGCGGAAACTTTGAAACTTTTACGGCCCAAATCATGCCCGATAACCAGCCTTGAAATGGTCAATATGAACTTTTCCCCGACAAAAATTGGGAGGACTAAAATAAAAAAAACGTTACCACCAGCAGTAGCATGCGTCTGCGTCCTTTTAGCTCGCCCGTCCACTCCCAACCCACACATTTTTGGCTGCAGAGCAGTAGTATTTGTCGCCGCGCTTAACACGAGACGCCATTGAAAATCCCACCACGCTGTCCCAGATGCCCCGGCAATGTTGACAATTTACGTTCCTCCGAAACATAAAGAGCAACTTCCGCTTTTCGAGGTGAACGTCGTCTGCAACGCCGCGGTAAGAAAGGAATTTGCCACGGAAATTTTACATCAAATCCGATTTTTTTTACGCGGAAATATTATAAAAAAAGCGGAAAGCACATTTGAAAAAAGCGGAAATCCGCGTTTCCGCGGAAAATTCCAAGCCCTGAATACTGGAGTAATACTGGCCAAGCTGTATAATATTTGAGTACTACTGGCCAAGTTGCATAATATTGGAGTAATACTGGACAAGCTGTATAATATTTGAGTAATACTGGCCAAGCTGTATAATATTGGAGTAATACTGGACAAGCTGTATAATATTGGAGTAATACTGGCCAAGCTGTATAATATTGGAGTAATACTGGACAAGCTGACCCTCGAACCGACACTCGCCCATCACCTTGCCCCCATGCCTGACCCACAACAGTCACACACCCATCATCTTGCCCTCACACCTGACCCCTGACACCCACCCATCATCTTGCCCTCACACCTGACCCCTGACACTCACCCATCATCTTGTTCTGCTGTCGCTGCTTCCTCCAACAGAGTACCATAAATATGACCAGGAAGAGGAGCATCAACCCTAGCGCCACCCCTAGCAAGATGTAGAGCATATCATTGCTTCTGCTCGTACTGTTGCCATGTGACTTAGACTGGTTGGTGCCCTGGGTGGCACCAGCAGGTGTCGACTTGACATCGCCTGCCCCACTCTCAGGAGGCTGATCGACAGGGGGAAGCCTAGTGTCTGGCGGTGCAGTAGCCCCGGGCTCTGTGACAAGGAATAAAAGTTTTATCATAGGGGGGACAGAGAAACCTGCATTCAACAGCATAAATTAAAACTTCTTCATTTAAAAACACTACGGTGGTACAGTGAAATATTATTTTTGATGAGCACAGTTTGCACAGCACAACCAACACCTGATGAAAATCCGAGTCTATTAAGCAATGCAGTGAGGCGGTAATGCATTCCCCAATAACGCCACAATTGTATCATCAAGGATGCAACACTTATTAATTAACAATTAAAAACAACTGTCTACAGCCAATCGCAACAACAATAGTGAAATTCTTTAATTTCAATCACAAGATCAATTGACAGAGACAAATCCAACTTCCATGATACAGACTTTACCACCTAAAACCTAATTACAGGCCAATAGTGCAAAGTAAAAAATATATTTTTGTCGGGAAACAGTCACTTGTTATGCAAATGCATTCACTTACCCAATGTCTTCGGTACCACAATGTTACTGAAGGGTCCGCGACCTTTGTTGTTGAAACAGCGAACTCTGACCTCGTATGAGGTCAATGGCTCTAGGCCAGAGATAATGAAGCTGTTCTCTATTGAGCTTTTCAGTGGAGCCACTTGCCATTCAGTCTTTCCACCAGCAGTGAACTTGCGATAGGAGATGAAAAAACCGTCCACTCGGAAAGTAACCTCATCGTTGAACTGAAGAAAAGCAAACACAGCACAATAACACAAAAGCTTACTTAGAATACAACAAGCAAGGTATGCTCATTACCAAAATGTTGATTTCAAGGGTACTTCAACAGAAACATTGTTAGTATTTAAGTGGCACCTCGCAGTAGTTGATCAAATCTCCCTCTAAGATAATTGGTGAAATCTTGGAGACTATTTCCAAATGATTAAAAATTAAAATGTGCTTGGCCTCTCTATGAGTTTTGTACTGTACAACATCAACAAAGTCCATTAAATGTCAACCTTTCATTAGGTCAAGCTTGGAACATTGCGTGTAACATTTTCTTGACAACCCAAGCGTAAAAAATGGGCACAACGTTTCGGTCATGTCCAGCAGCAACTCTCAAATAGTATCCACTAGATGGCGCTGATGAACCAACCTGATCAGCCCCATCAAGTGGCCAGCATTTGCGAGTGGCAGTTGGAAAGAGATCAAAAACCAAGTGAGTTTATTTCTCTGAAGTGTGATCCAGAGACCATCCACAACAATCAATTATCAATTATCAATATCAATATCAACTTTAATTCATAAAGCAAGATTTCTGGAAGATGTTTTATGTGTTGACCAAAGAGAAGCCCTAGGTTTTGCCTTCCTCATAGTGAAATGTAAACAGTGCACACTTACACGCCAGTAAATCTTGATAGCACGGTCCGACACTGACGTGAAATGCGTGATCAACGGAGCAGCCTTGGGAGCGGTCTGTTTGATTTTGGACAACAGCTTGAATTTCTTCGGCGGACTCATTTCAAAGTTCGAGTTGACGAACACCACAGCAATACGGAACTTGTAGACACCACCTGCAGGAGAGACAAACACATCAAGTCCGTAACTATCAATGCCACTAAGATCGAGGCAATCATTTTACATGCATAAAGCAGTTTTACATAACACTGTATTCGGATACTTTTGCGCTGTGTACACTAATGAAATAACAGTATACCACAAAATGTGCCAAAAATTACAAAAAAATAGAGAAGTGGGCATGGATATGGCCATGCTATAAAGCAAAAAATGACCTAACCTAGCCTTATTTTGGAAGTACGATCAGATTTGAGCATAACAAAAGTGTGAATCATTAAAAGCGCAAGACATATTAACAGGTATGCAGCAGCAGCACCACCTCTAGACAGTCCGTAGAGTGACTGAGACGGGCGCAAAAACTCGCGCACAGGATTACAAGGGCCACGTCGCTCAAACGGACATTTATGCAAAGTTGGACATGCCAGCCAAAAGGAATCCCATTTACCTGGGTTGAGGCCGGTAACTTCGTACTTGTCGGTCTTCTGCGGCAGCTCCTCGTTAATGGTCCTCCACTCCTCCTTGACACCCCTCATCTGCTCCTTGTACTGGACTTTGAAGAAGTCCACAGGTAGTGTGTTGGCAGGCATCACCCATGACAGTAAAACAGACGAGTCACTGGTACGTCTGACTGTGGGTTTGCCAGGAGGTAGCATGCCCTGGGGGTCTGCGGGGGGAAGAGGGAGATTAGCAACAAGGATGTAACCAGAGGTGCACCCCGTAGACCAAGTTTCTAGCGACAAAATCAAGATCACGCGAGACCAGCAGAGAGAAAGATGCTTCACGAATATAGCCAAGACCTTGGCAGTCAAACCCACCAAAATGGAAGTCACTGAAGTGATTGGTCAGTGAGGTTCAAATGTTAAATCATAGAATCCCGTTACATAATCGAAGTACTTTGCTTTAAGACATGGCTAATGTCTTGGGTCTACAAAACACAGTCCACAGTAGGCATCTGGTAGGTCCCAGAAGCATGATGAATTGTGAGTCTAGAAGGGTACCATGTATCACTGACACCTAGCTTTCCATATATCACTGACACCTAGCTTAAGTGAACAGTAATCCTCAATAATGAACAGATAATTTTGGTTGTAAATAAGAATCAAATGTTGCTACACCTCAACAAGAATATGGCTATGCCAAAGGATTCCAACTACCCATAATAGCCAACCCTGATTGATAAAAACAACATTGTTCATTATGAAATTGGCAATCTTCGAGTGTAATAAATTTGTTTATCACCAAACTGACCCTCACTTCCAATAAATGGCGAAATCTGACTCGCATGAATACAATTCTTATTGTGATCCAGTGACACAAGTTAAAATGTTTCTTCACTCAAATGTTAAAAAGCCAGTAGTCATGAAAACGGGGATATTTCTAACTCAGCATCGGAAAATACTTTGTGGTCACCACCAGAGGGAGACAATACCTTTCTTCTTGGTATTCGTGGTCGTTGGAAGGCCACCTTGCTCCGCACTACTGGTTGGTCCATGAATCACAACGCTGCCGTCCGCCGGAGTGGGGTGGTCAGCAGCTGCAAAATCAAGAAACACAGGATCGTTATACAAAGTAACTAAAAGAAATTCTAGCTTTACCTTCACCACAGTTGAAAACCTGTTGACAGATTTCAGTCTTTGTGGCAGGGTTCAGTGTTAAAGAGATCATTATACGCAATATTTCACAAAGCATTTTGTATGGTAATGTATACAGGTAAGGAATTACTTCAAAATAAACTGATAACCAACAATCAAACCCAAAAAACAGAAAGAATTTACAGGTGCACATGAACAATGGCACGCTGAACAGGGAATAAAATATCTCTATTCGCCAAATATTCTGACTTTGATCTTCTTGCTCACTTAATTACAATTCAGGAGAGGATTGACTAACTATGTGACCCACACAAAGACATTATTGCATTAGAGTCCTGTCACACCATAGTAGGCTGATCAAAATTGAATTTTATCACAAAGAATGTGCTGAAGTGCTGAGGTGAACTGTAGGCTTCATTGAAGCATCGACATATGGCCACATGGGAGAGCGGAACCTACTGCCACCTGTGTGTACAATGCGAAGACATCAGAACAACACTTAGTCTACAAAAATCAACTTCTTACAGGGAACGGGGATATTTAAGGCCTCTCACGGAACGCGAGGCTTCTTCTCAACAAAGGTTACCCTTATTCCCATGTGGCCAGTCAGCATTACCTCGTGAAAGGGTTGAGTGATTGTATGGCAAGTCAAAAAGAAATTGAGAAATAGTTAAGCCAGTGCAATGGTAGAACAAACCTTGTACTATAAGGAATGCGGATGCGTTCGCAAACAGTTTGAAATTGTTGGACACGGCACACGTGTAGCGACCGGCGTCACGCCGACGTAACCGGCGTATCTCCAATGTCCCGTTAGCGAACACCGACAGACGGGGATTAGCGCTAACATTAATCCAGCGGCCATCTTTGAGCCAGGTCAGTCCACGGCTATGTTCTGCCACGCAGTGCAGGTGAGCCGTGCCGTGCACTTGTGCGCGAGTGTCCACAGGCCGGCGCTCAATAGAGGGAGGTAGGAGTGCTGTGCAAGTGAACAGTGTTAGAGTTAAGACATGAAAGTGAAACGAGCAGTTGTGCAGAGGAGAAATGTCAAGTTCGTAAGCTAATCAAGAAAACTGACAATCTCGGTTGCATGTCAACCTTTGTCAAGAAAAACCACTTGAAAAGTGCCCGGGTTATTGACAACAAGCCAACGACGTATTGTCAATGTTAGACTATAGGGTGCGCTACAGAGCCACAGTGTCGTGTTGCAACCATAGAGACAGTGAAATCAATCCAAGTGCTGGCAAGGGTAAGAATTTAAGAGTTTTGTGAAATGGAAGAGTTAGATTAATTATTCTCACCACATATAAGAAGCATAGTGCACACAGAACAAAGGCAACAGCAAAATACTACAATAAAATCTCACAAACTCTAGGCTAAACTTCCACTCAAACCAGCTTTTCTCATATTTCAGGAACTTCCAACACTCTCAGGAGTGCCGACAATCGTAAAATATTGTGTGATGGTGAAAATGGTAAAACAATAACTTAGTGCTCCCTTTCAACACTCAATTCAAATGTGCAGAAATAAAGTTTCACATGTCTGCCATTCTGTGACCCAAACTTGTGAGATTTTACTGTATTTCAACGCAACCCATTTGTCCTGATGGCAAATTCAAGTAATCCAGTTCAGTGAATGATTGTGGACAGAACTATGTTCAAAAGCCCCCAAACAGGCACCCACTTCACATTACTGGGTGTCACAAAATTCTTATTTATCAATATCACAAAGCAACACATGAAAAACGAAAGAACAGAAGAGAGTGTGCATTTCAAATAGTTTGAGCGCCAAGATTTGGACCGCTTTCCCCTTCACCTTACTAGAAAATTACTTCCTGAAATTAATCTAGTAGATTTTAGATATCAATGTGACGACGACTTTATTACTTCACGCCAAAGTCGGATTTTCTTGAAAAAATCTCTTTTTGTCCAAGACTGGATTTCACATCATATTTCATGATCAAACCCATAGGTTTCAACAGATGCCCAGGGAAGAAGCTGGTCACCTCGTGTGACCGAGGCACACCACCTCCTGCACACTCACCAGTGCCTGATGTGCCGTCCTGTTGTTCACGAGTAAGTCTACTGGGGTTCTTCAACAGACGCAGACTCGCCTTCTTGCTGGTCCGGGATGCACCATCCTCATACTTGACTATCACACGGAATGCGTACTTTGACTCTGGATTGAAGAGGTGGAGAGTCAAACAAACAGACAAATTACAAGTGTAACAGAGAAAATAGAGTAGATACATGGATTGAACAATTCTGACACTGCTGGCAAAGAAATTTTACTTTTCAGCAACACATGCAACCAAGAGTTCGGAGCTTACGACCGACGTCAAATTTGCCCCCATACCCAACGTGTGGCATCAACTTGTAAAATGTTGAGACAACATTGTCACATTTGTTAGCCAAGTGGAGTGTGAATTTCGTCATTTTTATGAAAGTTATCATCTACGATCCACAAAAATTATCCAAGAACACAGCGATCTCCTCTTCTTCTGGACTTGGCTGAATATTGTGACTGAGGGCACCGCATCGTTCCCAGCGCACTCAACATTAATCCAGTTGAGAACACGGCACACTGATTAACCTCAATTTATTGCTTAAATCTGATTTATGCACCTATCCATAGAAGAAAACAGTGCATGTACACATGTAAGTTCACTATCAACAAGATAAGACGCACGTACTTGGTTTCAACCTCTCCACCACAAGCTCCTTGCGTGGAGCCGTCACTTCACCAGCCGACTGCCACCGCCTCGTGGGAAGTCTGTATTGGACAACAAACACCTTGACCGGTGGACCAAGGTGTAATGTCCAACGTACTCGTACACTTGTCCTGGTGATCTGATCCAGTCTTACCACAGATGGCGTTAGTAGTTCCTCTGAAACAAACATGGAATTATCAAATAATATGTTCTAAGATGCATGTTGAGAAACAGTGGACACCAATGTGACACTTAACCCTTCCATTTCCAGGCAGTACAACAACCCCCCCTCCCCCAAATAGTGCTACTTCGAATACTACACTATTACGTTTTCAGAAAAGTTATCTGCTTACTTTTGGTGCACGCACATTCCAAAACATCACTAGCCAAAATGAAGTACATTTCGGTAGCTGAGAAATTCGCTACTCCAACATTCATTTCATTTATTACAGCCAGACATGTGGAAAAACCTTTCATCATTGAATATCAACACACCATAGAGTGAATATCAACACACCGTAGAGCAATGCCTCTGCGCCCCTGCCTCCGTGTTCCGTGCCCCCCTCAATGTAGACCTCTTACCTGGCACCGTGTCATTGTCGCCCATCGATGAAGCCTTCCTCACAGTCAGTCGACCCTCTGAGTGGGCCTGACCATATGGACTGGTAGCCATACACTGGTACATCCCCTCATGCACTGATTGAGCATTGTTGATGGTCAGACTGGTATCTGTGAATACATGGTAATCCCGGTCAAGTCACGGAAAACTAAAGGCTTATTGCACCAGACGACTGACACAAGAAAATACAGGGGCGAGGAATATAAAGAAGTACCTCCAATTCAAGCCGTACTCATCTCATTCAAACACTTCTTTTGTTTCGAGTTTTGTAAATAATATAGCACTCAACGCTAGTTACGCTTTGAATGTGGGTCCAACAGAGGGCACTTGGTGCCAAATAGACATGCAAGTGACAAATTTAAGGAACTTTCAAAAACGAATTTCCGCGCGTGTTTATTCAAAACCTCATTATAATTCACAGTGAAATTCAAAGAAAGAGAACAAGTAGGCAGTTATCTGAATCAGCCATGCTCCGTAATCAGGGTAGTAACTGACAAATCAAGACGCTGACTGTAATCGGCATGCAAAAGCATACACAGATATCAGACTCTACGCAACAAACATGACACCAAAGGTTGACAACAACGTTCAATACCATCGCATTAAACGGATGCTAATGAAATGAAATAAAAGCTAGCTGGCAACAATCATAATATCAGCGGAGTTATTACAGTAAAAGCCTATTAACAACCAGGCACTCACCATTGGTAGTTGCTAATGGAAACAAACAAGAGACTAAATTTAATCCAACTTTCTTGTTGGGTTTTATTCGTCTCACATCCTCAACTCAAAGACATGCATTAGGTGTACTGCTCATTAGTGAACCTGTTTCTAACAAGAATGGTGTGCACAACCAGTCCTATGGGGGATAACCTCGTTACTCATGAGACATTAATCAGCATAAGGTGAGGAAACGCCCTGATAAAGTAGGTCACCCGTAGAAGGTAAAAACAAGACGTGGGGGACTGGTTATGGCAAAAGAGTCCATTTTACAGACAGAATAGTCTCGTCAAGAGTTTCAGGGCAAAGTCTCTCATTACAATCCTTCGATAAGTTCCATTATAAATATTTTGAAAACAATACATCCCATTTTCCAAAAAACGGAATACTACCTAATCTTATGCTGGAAGAAAACACTCACTTGTAATCTCCAAATGGCCATCAGCAGTCACTGGCTGGCCATTGTGCAGCCACACTTGACTAATCGGGCCACTGCCGCTAGACGTACACATGAACTTGGCCTTGCCGCCAACTAGCACCATCTTTTGGGAGAGTGGATCAACCACTCGAGGGGGCACTGCATGAAAAAGATAGCAGTGAGACACCAGGATTTAATTACAACTTATTGTAACAATCCCAACATATTAGGTCACCACACTAAATACACAAAAACCTTGCATTTAAGAGTCATTAGCAGTTAACTGGCCAAAAAACCCATTTCTGTGATTTTTTTGTTGGATGGGATAGACTTCTTGAAGGTATTAACCTTCATCAGAGCTATAAAACAAGAAAATCCACTGAGTGTGAAAGATACTGTCATTTATCAAGTGGGTTTAGCTCCTGCCGCAAAGTATTAAACTGTGACCTGACCGAGGAAGTGGTGAGTTAAATTCCATGTTGGGGTTGATCTCCAAAAACTACTTTTTCTCGCCGTTGTCACTTTAATTCACAGTGTTCTATGTATACAATGCACAATATTGCTCAATGTCTCATCTACATTCAAGACATAGAAAATACAAAGTATGAGTACCTCATAAATCACTTAAAAGGACACCGCATTTTTACTCTTAGCCGCAAAAATTGTCAACTTGAACCGGAGACGAAACGAATTTGAGACAACTTAACACGTGAACCTCCAGACACAGCCATGAAATTACGAGAAGCCCTAACTTGCTTTATTTCAGAACTTGAACTCCATCTCCTGACAGAAAAAAAACAAAACCAAACCAAACTCAGAAGTCATCCTAGCTGAGTAGTGTTCCCCTATTCTTCTAACAGTTGCAAAAATGAAAACTAAACAATACTTGTCACTGAAACACATAAATGTTCAAAAATGAAAGTCGTAATCTTCCTCCCCTGCTTCCTCTAACACACAACACACCATTAAGTACTAGCTGTAGTAATACTGGCCCGCAACTTGAACGACACTTGCTGCACAACATGGTTTTCCCTGTTGCCTACTGGTCTGCTATGGTCACAACAAGAGCAACGCGGAGCGTTGAAATGCGCCCACAATTGCACCGCATACGGTATCCTTCTAGGGTTGTTTATTGGTACCATAAAGTGGCCAGTAGAGGGCATACTTTGCAAAATGGAAAGGCATGGTCATTGTCTCCTCAATAGGCTAGGGGCAAAATGTGAGTAATCTTCATAATACAAGCACATCCTATACACCAGTTGCTTAAAGCACCACAGAAACATAGAATTAAAANTTACTTTTGGTGCACGCACATTCCGAAACATCACTAGCCAAAATGAAGTACATTTCGGTAGCTGAGAAATTCGCTACTCCAACATTCATTTCATTTATTACAGCCAGACATGTGGAAAAACCTTTCATCATTGAATATCAACACACCATAGAGCAATGCCTCTGCGCCCCTGCCTCCGTGTTCCGTGCCCCCTCAATGTACACCTCTTACCTGGCACCGTGTCATTGTCGCCCATTGATGAAGCCTTCCTCACAGTCAGTCGACCCTCTGAGTGGGCCTGACCATATGGACTGGTAGCCATACACTGGTACATCCCCTCATGCACTGACTGAGCATTGTTGATGGTCAGACTGGTATCTGTGAATACATGGTAATCCCGGTCAAGTCACAGAAAACTAAAGGCTTATTGCACCAGACGTCTGAGACAAGAAAATACAGGGGCGAGGAATATAAAGAAGTACCTCCAATTCAAGCCGGACCCATCTCATTCAAACACTTCTTTTGTTTTGAGTTTTGTAAATACGATAGCACTCAACGCTAGTTACACTTTGAATGTGGATCCAACAGAGGGCACTAGCTGCCAAATAGACATGCAAGTGACAAATTTAACGAACTTTCAAAAACGAAGTGTCCGCGCGTGTTTATTCAAAACCTCATTATAATTCCCAATGAAATTCAAAGAGAACTAGTAGGCAGTTATCTGAATCAGCCATGCTCCGTAATCAGGGTAGTAACTGACAAATCAAGACGCTGACTGTAATCGGCATGCAAAAGCATACACAGATATCAGACTCTAAGCAACAAACATGACACCAAAGGTTGACAACAACGTTCAATACCATTGCATTAAACAGATGCTAATGAAATGAAATAAAAACTAGCTGGCAACAATTATAATATCAGCAGAGTTATTACAGTAAAAGCCTATTAACAACCAGGCACTCACCATTGGCCGTTGCTAATGGAAACAAACAAGAGACTAAATTTAATCCAACTTTCTTGTTGGGTTTTATTCGTCTCGCATCCTCAACTCAAAGACATGCATTAGGTGTACTGCACATTATTGAACCTGTTTCCAACAAGAATGGTGTGCACAACCAGTCCTATGGGGGCTAACCTCGTTACTCATGAGACAGTAATCAGCACAAGGTGAGGAAACGCCCTGATAAAGTAGGTCACCCGTAGCAGGTAAAAACAAGATGTGGGGGACTGGTTATGGCAAAAGAGTCCATTTTACAGACAGAATGGTCTCGTCAAGAGTTTCCGGGCTAAATCTTTTGGCAAAGTCTCTCATTACAATACTTCGATAAGTTCCATGAGTTTTAACAAAATCTATTAGAAATATTTTGAAAACAATACATCCCATTTTCAAAAAACGGAATACTACCTAATCTTATGCTGGAAGAAAACACTCACTTGTAATCTCCAAATGGCCATCAGCAGTCACTGGCTGGCCATTGTGCAGCCATACTTGACTAATCGGGCCACTACCGCTAGCCGTACACATGAACTTGGCCTTGCCGCCAACTAGCACCATCTTTTGGGAGAGTGGATCAACCACTCGAGGGGGCACTGCATGAAAAAGATAGCAGTGAGACACCAGGATTTAATTACAACTTATAGTAACAATCCCAACATATTAGGTCACCACACTAAATACACAAAAATCTTGCATTTAAGAGTCATTAGCAGTTAACTGGACAAAAAAAACATTTCTGTGATTTTTTTGTTGGATGGGATAGACTTCTTGAAGGTATTAACCTTCATGAGAGCTATAAAACAAGAAAATCCACTGAGTGTGAAAGATACTGTCATTTATCAAGTGGGTTTAGCTCCTGCAGCAAAGTATTAAACTGTGACCTGACCGAGGAAGTGGTGAGTTAAATTCAGTGTTGGGGTTGATCTCCAAGAACTACTTTTTCTCGCCGTTGTCACTTTAAATCAAAGTGTTCTATGTATACAATGCACAATATTGCTCAATGTCTCATCTACATTCAAGACATAGAAAATACAAAGTATGAGTACCTCATAAATCACTTAAAAGGACACCGTATTTTTACTCTTAGCCGCAAAAATTGTCAACTTGAACCGGAGACGAAACGAATTTGAGACAACTTAACACGTGAACCTCCAGACACAGCCATGAAATTACGAGAAGCCCTAACTTGCTTTATTTCAGAACTTGAACTCCATCTCCTGACAGAAAAAAAACAAAACCAAACCAAACTCAGAAGTCATCCTAGCTGAGTAGTGTTCCCCTATTCTTCTAACAGTTGCAAAAATGAAAACTAAACAATACTTGTCACTGAAACACATAAATGTTCAAAAATGAAAGTCGTAATCTTCCTCCCCTGCTTCCTCTAACACACAACACACCATTAAGTACTAGCTGTAGTAATACTGGCCCACAACTTGAACGACACTTGCTGCACAACATGGTTTTCCCTGTTGCCTACTGGTCTGCTATGACATGGCTTTCCCTGTTGCCTACTAGTCTGCTATGGTCACAAAAATGAGGGTGACACCCAAGAGGTGAGGTCTTCACTGCCGAATACTCACCCAGTACTTCCAATTTTGCCACCTCTGTTTCAACAACGCCCGTGACGCCCTCTGCATGACACAGGTAATGTCCATTATTCGCCCGTGTCACATTAATTATCACCAAATTATCTGGAATGCAACAAATGATAGTGTCAACAATTTCAAGCCCAAGGCTGCGTTCTACTATTAACCCTAAGGTTCACCTCCACTTAAAGGAATACTAAACCCTGTTTAAGCAACCAATCCTCATTCTGTTCCCGACTAATGTACCTTTGACATCTCGCTTTAGTGACAAAAGCAGGATTCAACTAAAACACATACTCATTGCCTCATAGAATGGATACTGTGGTTCCTGGGGTGGATAATCATTGCCTGCAGTTGTCGCGTGACTCGTCTAGAGCGTAGGTCGTGCTTGCTGTTTAAAAGACCTAGTAAGAACTTTTCAAAATTCGCTCCAAACTTTTGAGGGTTGACGAGGGTTTCAAAGAGCATTTTTTTGTCAAAGAGATGGATTGGAAAGTCGTAGTTAGTACCTGTCAATTGATTAAGACCAAGTACTACACTACTACACCTACTTTACCAAACAGCAGGAAGTAGAACCACTAAGCCAGTTACATTTCACACAAACTAACAAGGTTATGAAACCAGTCCCCACATGTTCCTCACTTAGACAAGAATTGATTTCTGGGATTGAAAAGAAGCGAGATTTCGTGACTACTTGCAATTACACTTCTCGTACAGCATGAGCAGCCATCACAAACCAGCTTACAGAGCTTCATATCTGTAAGTTCTTCCTAAATCCAGGAATTACCTCCAATCTTAATTGGGAACAAGTTGAAACGAGTTGTAAAATGACCAGGAAGTTATTTTGGGCAGAAGCCCGGTGACAAATCACTCTGGTAAAAATTCTCGCTAATACAAGCATTCATCTATTTCAAGTCCAATTCTTATTACATTGTTGCAAATGCTCAACATTTTGCTGAATGATCTTTGAGGAAAGCTATACTACACACACCTCACTCATATTGAAGTAAACATTTCACTCTAATGATAACTTGTATTCTTAAATTCATCAGGAGTCCATAATACCCTAAAACCTGACCTATTTCAAACAAACGTGTTTTCCGTAACTGACCATTTTTTCATTTCGCAAAGGCTTCTAAACATTATCTTGAATACCCACAATTCCGCTGAAGGTAACCATGGAATAGAAATTTAAAATCATAAAACATTTATTTGGTACTACTTCCGTTTTGTGACAAAAATCCCAAATTAAAATTTCATCCGTTTGCCACACTGAGTCCACAACTGATGAGATTTTAACATAGTCCATGCATGTCGAGTAAAATTCTTAAAGTTTGTGCAAATCTTCAAATAATTTCCAAATAACACTACTGATATACTGTTGCTGTTTTTGGTACTACATAATTCACGACTTCAACGTTTATATTATTGAAAAGTTGTTGTTGCTGTAATCAATACCAAAATTTAATCAACCAATTTTTTTTGCTGACTTCACGAAGATTTAATAGTGTTAACTCCACAAATATGTTACTCTAGCCTCTTGGAAACATTCAGAGGATAAATTCACAGATGGTCATTTGGCACACGGTTTCAGCTACCACCACCAGGTGAAGCCAGCTGCTACCCCAGACATGGCTGCCAAAGTTTGTCTTTCTCGTCATGTCTTTCTCATCAGTAATGGATAGGACTGGCTGCCAATTATACAGACATTAGCCAGGCTCCTGCGGGCCGGCTCCCAGGCAAATTTATGACACTTGGGACATAAGTGTTATTGCAGGTTTAATACAGGGGAAAAACAAATAGAAAAACAAAATTTAAAGACCATAAAGGGGTCACTGAATCTTGGCCAGACTGTGGTTGGACTATTGGGAAATGATCGGAACACAGCAATGCATCTTTAGGCGGCATTGTGAAAACCAGATGCGACAACTTGCTAAATGCAGGAGGCTTTTTAGGGCAAATTGGTTAATGGGCCAAAACGTGCATAACTTGAGTCACACACAATGCTAGGAAGTTATGGTTAACAAAGCGTTTTACAACTTGGCTTTGATCTGTGAAAAACACCCTGGGTTTGAGTGCTGAAGCTTGGCACACAATGCTAATGAAAACGCTGGATAAAAACAATTACATGCACAACAGTAGTGAAGGAAAAAAAGTTACATGAGAAATGACTGAATGTAAACAAGGGCTAATAAGTGAGAAGACAGAAAACTGACATAATGAGACACAAGACAAACATTGCTGCCATGTGTTTGCTTAACTCCCTTCTCAAAACAATAAATTAGGACCAGTGTAATAACAATGCGTACTTGGGTTATGATTCATGTGAAAATAAACAGTGTTTAGGAGAGGGATTTGGTTTAAGTGCCAAAGAAAACACTGTTTAACAAGAATTCAGCACGATTTCCTCTGGGAATGGACAATAAGAGGGTCTTGATTAAGCAAAAAAAACGTCAACATAAATAAACATCATTCTTCAAGAAACCAGTCAGATGTTTTATAGGCAAAAGCAATAGGACAATGAATTCTGATTTTAGCAATCGGCAACAGGTGTCAGGATAGTTCAGGAATGCCTAATCACTAATTGTCATAATACAGCTACATCCGTACAAATTCAGTTTTTAACATGACGGCATCCAGAAGCAGAACTAACGAGGCGTTCGGGAACGTTATTCTTTTTCAGGAATGCCTCGGGGCAAATACTTGACCTCAGGAAATCGCATCAGATTTTACTTTTATTTTGATCCGGTTCACTTTGTAAATGGAGTTCACGTGAATCGTCCAGAAATAATCTTGGTTCACCCGGGCAGATGCAAAGACCATTAAAATTTAAAAATGGGTGGAAGCAAAAAGCCTGGCATCTGGTAATGCCGGTCTGATAGTCTCAACACTGCTAACTTGCACATCAATGTCAGAGTAATAGGCAGATGCATACTTAGAGAGCTCAATATACTGACAGCATACCGTAATTCTTCCATTAATTTGCACATTTTACATGGATTGTTAATTTTTTTTGAAAAACAATTCTTATTATTTATTTCCAAACTCCAGAGAGTAACAGACATAATACAGCAACATTCAAATGTTGCTGTAAATACCCACAATGCTGTAAACCTCCATCAGGCACATTTGCTGCCTCGTTTTCGTGCCAAGAGTTTCACACGTTATTTGTTGTTGTCTGATTCTCTAAAAGTTTTTCTCAGTTGCATTACTCTGTTGGTCTTTCCAATCCCAATGAAGTACTACAGCTGTGCCGTGGGCTGCAACTCCGATGTGAGAAAATTTGATAAACTGGATGTGAAATTCTTTGTCTTCCCGACACCAATAAGAGACACAAAAATGTGCCTGATTTCCAAAACGAGGCCACACGCTTTCTTATCTCTGGGTCAAAGGAGAGTTCAATCGTCATGTAATCCGGAAAAACCACATGAATATATATGCATCAAAAAACGAGGTCATGTTATAACAACAGTGAGGACAATGATTGCTGCAATTGCAGTTTTCATCTATCCTCAACTTGTCAGTTGGCAAGATTTTTAAGTAAATGCATTTTACTGACAATGTAATAACCGAACAGTTCCGTCATAACCAAGTTAAAAAGTATGTATTTGATGGTTGTTATAACTGTACAAACCACACAACCCAATGCAAAGGTATCCAATGCCCTGCTTTCCCTTATTTGATTTTATCTCTCCACCTGGGAAAAGCTATTTCATATCTTTGGTAAAATCCCCAAATATCAGTGCTTTTAACAAGCCACAATCTTGGGAGACACACACCTTGCAAAAAAGTGTCACTCACCTAATTCTAAGCGTGCATTAGATGGCAGCTTGCCGCCATATTTGCTCCACGTGATCCTAGGAGTGGGGTGACCCCTGTAGACGCATGGTAGTGTGACATTGTGACCCAGGGGCACCACAATCCTTTGGCGGGGCTTTACCACTGCCCGGAGGGCAACATCTCCACTGGGTGCTGAAAGAAGGAATTGAAATATGGAGCTTGAATTAAAAATCAATACAGTTCTCTAGGAACACAGAAGGCACTTCAAAACAAGTTATGTCACATATGGAGCAACATCAGGATTCTGCAACTCAGTGCACGGAACTAACCTGTTTAGGGTGCTTGAAAATAAATTCATTGACAGTTATATCGGTGCTTGGAATGATTAATGGCAAAAAAGAAGAAAATTTTTTGGTGACGTAGTGTTCTTCAAATAAATAGGCTTATGTCATAGAAGTAGTTTTGCGTCTAAACTGCAAGAAACATTTTTTACAAAATTAGCTCGAAATAAAGATGAAAAAGAGACGAAAAAAGAGAAAACTGGAAATCAAATAATAGGAAATCAAAACAAAAAGGAGAAAATCCCCTTGAAAGAGGGTAATTCCAAGCCCTGTACCAATAGACTTTTTGGTCCACTATGCTATCAATTTTTTGGTAACGGTCATAAGTGAACAACATAAAAAAACAACGTCGAAAATCAAACGAAAACTTCCCATCTCAAATGTGTTAAGTTAAGCAATACATGATGTCCGACTCCACTGTCATCTATACTATAGTATTACTTCATGTTAGCTTGTTCCAAAATATTCAACATTATGACAATGCAGGCATGTGTGGAAAGCTATCAATAATTTGGCAAACATGTACAAAGACTAAGAAAACTGTTTGGCCAAGCAGAGATTCTTTAAGTCAAGACAGACGTATGCAGTTACTGGAGATCTGATGAGAAGACAGCGTTGCCAGCCTTGGGCAAATGTGCTGTGTTATCACTCTAGACAGGAATGCAAATGCTCAATGCTCGGCAAGGCAGAAAATAACTTGAAATGAGCAAACAAGCCACGCTCTTTCTTGAACTTGCAGATGACTAGCTCTTCTGAGAACACAAACACCCAATGAACTGGCCATACGGTTTTATCATTTGAACATAGCCGACCTAATCTGAGCTTGATAATAATAAAAGACACTGCCACAGCTAGGCACAGCCATCTTCAATCAACTGGAATCCAGCTGGGGTTTTTTACCAAAGGGATATTGTGAATTAAAGCAGCGTGGTGCCGCTTTGATAGAATACCAACAATTCTCTGCCTCCACTGTTTTTAATTAACTACACACATCTCAATCTCCCTTTGTGTACCCCTCTGATACAAGTCACTTTTTGATCTCAAAATCAGTCGGGATGTTTTTTTGTTTGCGAGTCCTTCAACAATAACAGTTGTTGTCAGAGGCAGACAATGGAGTCATCCGTGGGTGTGTGACCACAAAGACGACCACGTGTCCTGGTACAATGAGCCCGTCTGTCACCGCATAGTTTCCCCGATTTCATAGGTCAACAGAGATGTTGCAGGAAACACAATCTTATCTAGATCTATTAGGCGAGGCAGAATTTGAAGATGAATGAAGGAATGTGACAACTGGAATAAATTGAGATGCGCGCATTGTGCAAATCAAAGGAAAATGTATTAACTAGGGTAGATGCTAATCAAATGCAATGGCTCAACTGAAATGAATGTCAAGTTCGAACCAGAACCATTAGAATATGATTTGTGACTCGATCAAGGGCTGTATTTTACTGATGTTACCATTCCAATTCTGTCAAACGCACTCAGGGGTTCGCATTTCAACTGTAACATGATCTACCAAAATTACCAACAATGAAACATTTTTGCTACAACAAAAGCACTCTGATGTCAAGCCTCCTCCTCATTAAGTATACATATATATATAGTATCTTGGTACAACAGTGAAGCATTCTAATCTGAAAGTTTCGGAACATACCAGCTAGTAAATAAGATGCAACCTTTCTAGTGGTGACAGCTGTACCAAAACCTCAACAACTGATGCATGTTCCAGGATTCCTCATTCTGATCTACGTAACTTTATGAGGCTAGCTCTACCGAGCTCAAAAATCAAGAGTCCTTTGCAAACAAAAGCTAACTTTTACAATAACTGAGATACAGCCATTTTAACTGTTTTCGAAAACAATAACAACAGCAACAACAATGACCAATATACATGTAGACAGGGAAATTGTAAAGAACATCAGCAGACGAGCAGGAAACGTGCAGACAAGAATGAACCATGAGCAGACGTACGCGCAATGACTCACCGTGAACCCGGAGGCGAATGCGTGTCTTTGAGCTGCGCTTGTGGTGACTGACACTATTGATGGCGATGCACTTGTACTCGCCCTCATCCATCTTTGTCACGTTACCAATCTGAAGGCTGCCATCGTCCGACAGCTTGTGCCGCTCTATTGAAAAATGTCAAAATTAAAAAAACATTTTGAAGAGACGGCAATAACTGCAACGTCAAGGTTATGCAGGACCCTAGAAAACTGTCCAACTTTGGATAACTTCCGAACATCACATCTCAGAAATGACTGATGGGATTCATATAAAACTATCAGGTACTATGCTCTATGCACTGTTTGGCAAAAACTGCCATGAATTGTTTTTTAAAATGTTCCCCTTTGGCAGGGGGGCTAACAAAAATATGACTTCCTTAATTTTAATGAAAAAAAATCAAAATTTATAGAAATCTACAACAGTATTATTAAGATTTCGTCTTGAACATTTATGTCAAACAAAATTTGATCGTGAATGTACCTTTCTTTTTTTTAAAAAAACACATGGTCACTTGATTCAATTCATGGCAGAGTGGTAAAAGTCACAAATATAATTCAATAGGCGGGCTATTTTCAGAAAATATTCATTTTTACAGAGTTACAATCTTTGGCTAAATAACAGACTTCTTGATAAGGTCCAACATACCCTTAAACCGTTACATGCCACACTAAATCATCCAGGCCACAGACAATACAGTATTAATTTCAGAACAAAACTACATTACACACCACATCCCAATTTCAACTCTCTCTTTTAGCATAAGTAGAAAACACATTGCGCAGTGAACTCTCACCAATTTCTGATAAAATAATTGCCAAAATTGGCAACTTCTTCATTTTCAAGGGCTTTTTAACAATGTTGCGATTGCCCAATTTTTTCAAAACCATTGTCTTACAGTAGCTTTGGTGCAGAACCTGAACATCGTTTTTTATGTGGTGGTACATATTTTTTGGAAAAAAAATAGAATATAGTATTTCCCTTGTTTCAATTTGCCTTGTTGTGTCCTACACTGAGAGATTTTACTGAATGCACAATAGTCACGAGTATAGAAGCAGTGTACAACTGCAGGTACAACTGCCCTACTGATGCAGAGCATTGTGGGTAAATACCAGCGCGAATCAGAGGGCGCCGTCTTCCAGAAAGTGGCTACTTTACTTTTAGTGCCAATAACTACATATTCAATTGTGCAAACGATGATTGAGCAAGGGGAATACAGGAGGAGAGGTGGGAAAGTTGTACTAATACTATTAGCCAGAGCTGGGCAAATTCGCTATCTTCTATTATGTAAGACCAATTTCTGCAAAACCTTTTATGTTGGCTAACACAATTAGGTGGGTAATATGAAGGCAGAGAGGGTGATTGGATGGGGCATAAATGGAGTTGCCATCAATTTACCAGCCTGTCAGGTAATCAGGCAGTGAATCAAAGGTTGCAACTCATTGGAATTCTGACATGAGACAGGAGTGAAAGAAATATTGACAAACCATTGATGTCTGTTTAGAACCAACTGCCTAGAGATTCAGGTTGCATAAGAGGAGAGACCAGACTTATTGGGATACTCCAGGTATATATGCTAACATTCTTATTTCTGAGTAAAGATTCACACAAAATAGTCAAGATTTTTCTGTGACAAAAGCACTTGCTGGAAATTTGCACGGTAAAGAAACTTTTAGTCTGAATACAGATACATAACAACAAGATCAGAAACTGTTGTTATGGCAACAGAGTAAAGCAAGCCAAAACCCGCAACCACTATTGAGAATGACCATAATTTTGCAAAAATATTCTTTAATAAAAACTATGGTTCAGAGCTTGAAAATGCTTAAACACCACATTGGTGCAACTTTCAATTTATAGAAAATGGGAACACAAAACTTCACTAATATGCCATATTATGTTCTAAACTAGTGAAATTTTAACCCATCACTGCCAGTTGATGCTAAAATGGGCAAGCAAAGCCAGCAGGCTTGACATTTGATTCAGTTTCCATGACAATACAGGCTCTGCATTTCTGCTGGAGCCAATTGAAACTGAAGGCAAAGGCGGGTCAAACCTTTGCCAGGGTTCAAATCAAAACCAACTGTACAAACAGGCAGTTGGAGACAGGCTGACAGGGACACATGGGACTAGCAAATTAGCCATGCCTTTCAAAGGTGTGGTGAGTCAGACCTATTTTAAACCTGGGATAGTTAACTGAATGTGGACAGGCAAACAACCACTGTGCTGTCAATCATAATTACATGGGGACACGCTACAGTGATAGAGGTCATGCTGTAAGCTCTGTGAAATCCAACCCATTTCCTTAGTCAACCACAGACAGGTGAGTGCAAAAAGGGTCCAAAGGAGTAGCATATAAGCCGAGAAAAGGGTTAGTGGGTCAATGCTCCAGTGAAATTGCACCACCTCTTATAGTCAACCAGGGGGTGCTAAGACAAAACTGATAACCATAAAAATGGGAATGGTAAGGGTTGAAGGGAGGCTTATCAAAATTACAGCACGAGCCAGAAAATTTAATAATTGGAAATCAGGCAACTTTTTAAAGTTTTGCCCAAAAGCTAAGAATTGTGTCTCCTCTTCACTATTTTTGGTTCATAGAGGAAAATTCTTTTTGACCAGCAACTTAACAGCGACTGAGCGGACTTACCGGAGTCCATTCCCCTATAGATGGAGCTACCATTCTTTTCAAACACAGTGAAGGCACTTGGCACAGCCTTGGGAACATCACACGGCAGATGGGCGGTGTTGCCAACAAGAACATCAACTGTCACCAGCGATCCATTCCTGGGCCTTCTGAAGCTTGACAGTTCTGAAACAACACAACACATCATGATATGGACCAATATAATGTTTGAAAGAGACGGCTCGAGTATGGAGAGCAGATACAAACACACGGGTTGCTAACGGCACAACTAACAAATTCTCACTTGTGTCTTGATTACATGACACACCTGTAATGGCAAAACTAACACCATGTAAATTTGACTCATCCCAATTACTGTATTCATTCCCTTCAAAGTTACATTTAACGCTACACTGACAGGTCACAAGTCGTCAAATTCAAAATAAGACGAAGAGGTTTATTAAACCAAAATAACAATTATGAGCTTGTTTCACAACATTTTTGTGAGGATCGCAAAATTTAATTACAATTAAATCAAAATATCTGACACTCCACACTGTGCGAAACAAATCATCCCAAGGTGCATGTACTAGTTATATTACCAAAGCACAGTTCAATATAACTTTAAACCAAATTTACAACGGAATGTGGAATCAATTAGTCTCATATTTTTGAGCCAGTACAAGTTGCGCCCAGTCATCTTGTGTATCAACTGCCTGTCTACACATAGATGATCCATCTCTCTCCTCTAACGTGTATGACAGCGTTTTTCGACAGCGTACATGCACAAAGTGGCTTTTCATGGCACATTTCTGCTTTGCGACACTTTTTGAGAAAGCACGTAAACAAGGATGGATACCGTTCAACTTGCGCCGTGTCTGGTCAATGTTGTATCAAACGTTATCGTTTAAACACAGCAGCATACACAATGAATAACATAGGATGTTGTGAAATTTCTCCTCTTTTACCCGAAAAAGGAATGTTATAGCAAAAATTCTTCAACTTGACACCAAAATAACTACTAAAATAGGCATTTTATATTTTTCAAAGGCTTACTGCATCGCACAAAATTCTCTTGTGTTTCAATAAATGTTGTTTTGTAATTCATATACAACACTCCCACCATGTTAACAACAATTTTGACAAAACAAAGGTTCACTTGTCTTCCATACTGCGTCCCAAATTGAAGCCTTTCCACTGTACTTGCAGGTTAACTCCACCCAGGGCTAGTGCTCAAACAACAACTTAGCAGTAGGATTGTTGGGGGAAACTTAAAACAGACTTCACAGGAATTCAAAGGAGTATTGCCACGGCTAGAGGAACATAGTTGTTCAATTCATTAGACCCTAACCAAAATCACCCTCAATTCAATTACACCAAACGACAGGCATAGACAGGCGTAGAGCCAGGAGAGGGCATTTTTCAAATTACCGTCAATTAAATTCCAGGATCTATTCAGAGTAAGCATAGTAGTGTTTGGTGTTTGAAAAGGCAACAACTTTGTTCAATGATATTCCATATCCAGATGAAAGACGTGCAGAGGCACCGTGATAACTCAGTCGGCCTGTGCTGGTTTACACAAGTAATTTCAAACAAATTCCTTCTCAGTTTCGATGATAACTTAGTTTCCTTTGGAAATGTACGGTAGCAAGCAGACAGCGATCTGGTTCTGATATTGCAAATCGTGCATGGGGGGGGGCGTATGAATTTGTTCAATTTGTTCTTGCCTAATCAGCACGGCCAAGGAGTAGCTAGCATCTCATAACCACGGGGTAGACGCGGCTAACAGGAAACAGTCGTTGGAGAAATCAAATTGTGAGCACAACACCTCCAGGCAGACTGGGCTAACAAGAGAGGTGCCAAAACAAAACTTCCAATTTAGAAACAGGACAAGTTTGTTAGGGGGTTAATTTGATAAACAGTTGCCACTGACTACCTATTGTTAGGGGGACAATGACTGGTGGAAAAAACAACAAGTTATAAGGACCGCCATAACTACCTACACAAAAATATGAGCCACACAGGCAAGTGTTTAAAACAACAATACACTTCCACATCATCGGCTTTTTTTTCACGAATATTTTATGAACGGGCAACACATGGACATCTAGAAGACGGCTGTATGATACCCCTGCTGGGTCTCTGGGCCACCTCTTACCATCCCTCAGACATCTTATCTGTCAACGGTAACATCTACTTACGTGCTCGCCTAAGAGTCGCCACTCGGCTGACGATTGTCCCGATGTTGTTAGTAACCATACATTGATAACTGCCGGCGTGTGGCTGATGCTTGCGAGTGTGTTTGAACGACAGAATGTGTAGCGTCTTGGAGCCATTTTCAAGCACCACACCCTGGTCAGGGTTCATCTGTAAGAGGGCGCCGTTATACAGCCACTTGATGTGTGCCGTCGGCGGAGCAATATCACAGTGGAATCTGACAGGTGCATGGAGTTTGGCCACCACAGATTCTGGCTCTCTAATAAACCTAGGTGTCTCATCTGTAAAGAATAATGTTTAAGAGATAGAGAAGCTGAGAACATCTCACCAAGAAATCAGATTACGGCACTGTTTGGTCTACAATATTTCTCGAAAGTGCTTCACGTGACACAAACATTACGGATTCGACACCCACTTGCACCAATGTACTTACTTCTAAGACTCCTCTGGATATTTTGTGCATTAAACATTCTTGAACATTTGGCCAGATAATTTGGTCCCCTAATTACTCCAAGGGTTTCACAGTAATTTCAATAAAACACTCGACCACTTGGGCTATATATGTAGAGAACAACTTCACAACCATTACTTTAGTGAAAGATTACATCAACAAATCAAGGTACCAACATTGTTTCCAAGATGTTTCAAAATTAAGCCAATGTTCACACCTTCATCTAGAGGGTGTCCAGGACGTCCAACTGGACACTCTAACTCCAAATTTAGCCACCATGGCTGGGACTCCTTGTAAAGCATTTTGTCACCCAAGTTAACTTTAGCATGTAAGCATGGCTGCCTCTTAACTCACAACAGCTCTGGGGGCTCATTGAATAAAAAAGTTGGTTTAAAAATTATTAAGACACAAAAAATTTAGTGCAGAACTATGTCTCCATGGTAACATGCCAGACTTGACAGCAATTTGACATGGGGTCATAAAAATGCAGTCGCGCATTATCATAAGAAACCAGGAAACCCATTTTGGACGCCCTATTTCTGACATTCTGGATGAATCCCTGGTTGGGTTTCAAAAGTGTTCTGGAAGACCTGTTCAAATCACACATCTTCATATTTCCAATCTGAGCACCCACGTTTTACCACAGCCCGTCCCATACATATATTTCAGTATCCCCCCCTCGTCTCATACACATATTACAGTACCCATGCTGAATTACAAGCAACATCTCTGTATACAGGTTAAGTGCTGCCACTTGTAAGCATGAGCTCCTGACCAGGTGTAAGATGATAGCCACCAGTGACAAGATGTGTACAAACTACTCTGAAGCTATAGTAAACATTAGTTGAATCCCGCCACAGATGGTAAGCAGCCAGGATTTCTCAAGACATTACCGTTCCTCCCTTGTTTTTGACTGAGCCATATTTTTCCACTTTTTCATCAAACAATACGTAGTGCCCCATCAATGCTTAACGATTTTCAAGTACTTCACTTTAGCTACCATAAGACATTATTTTCAAAAAAAAATGCGAGTATTCACAATACTAGAAAACCTAAAAACATGAAAAGGGGCAAACTTTTGCGATTTTTTTGTCCAAAATTGATCAGATTTTACTGTACACAACTGCTGCAAAACGGTTGTAAGCTTTGTCCGAAATCCAAGACGTCCTTGAGAAGTACCGTAGTTTTCCATCTAAATTTTTTGTGCAATGACATTGCCATTCTACAACCATTTAGGGAGCTGCCCAATCTCATTCAATGACCGTCACTTTTCACTCGCAAGAAAGTGCGAGAAGCTGACAAAACTGTTAGACACAGCAGTAGATTATTATAACGAGTGTAACGATGAGGTCAAGCAAAACAAATGAGAGGTGTAAGGTAAAATTTCGCACAAAAATACTCGCCAAACACGCCCTTTTTCACTTTTCAAGGTTTTCTAACATTGTGAATGCCAGTGATTTTTCAAAACTTTGTCTAATGGTAGCTACCGTACAAAACTTTGAAACTAAAACCATTTAATTTGATACTGCATATTTTCATTTGAGTAAATGATAAAATTTCTCTAGTCAGCCTTATGTCCTAAATCGTGGAGATTTTACCATAACTGAAAGCAGGAAGATTGTCCAAACTTGGCACATAGCGAAACGGTGACATTTGAAGTGAAAACCTTTACTGAACCAATGCAGCAAACGTTCCAAGTTTACTCAGCTTACTCTCTCCTTCAATTATTTATGAAACCGAGGAGATGAATAATTCTACGTCGGTTCCAAATGAATGCCAGGGGAATTGTGTTGAAATCTGTTCCTTAGGTGTCTACAGCTGCCGGGTTATGTACAACTTATTACTTAACACATTTAAATGTTGGCTCATGTCAGTGAAAACATTTACAACAGAGACAAAAGAATATATTTATTAATTATCAGTTACTAATTAGGCAGTTTGTGAATGAACACAGCGAAACAACTCATCATCTCATGAAAAAAATCTTTGGGAACAAAAGGGAACGCTTAGAGAAGAAATTAAGAAACAAATATCCATATATTTTCTGCTGGTACAGTTATAGATTATAAAAACTAACACGATATTAGTTTTGTATATTTGGAAAAGTTATCCTAACACGAAGGGCTCCAAGTCCAACTCTGCAGAGTTAACTGATAAAACAGTAGTAGACAAGACGGTATCTTGCCGACACGAAATGAGAAAAAAGAGTGAGTCCAACAAGGGCAAAACACTGAGTGGTGGATGTATTCGACAGACATGACATATCCGCTTGTAATTTAGGCTTCAGATTGATAATCAGTGATCAGATCTGGAGGTAAATGAGAAAGGCAGTCTTGTGTAACAACTGCAAGTGTGGAGGACATTGAGTTGATTTACTAACAAATCCTTCAAGCAAATGTAGAATATTAAAAGAAAAATGTCAGAATTTGGCAAACTACAAAACATCATATTTAAGGAATGGGTGATTGGATTCAGATACAATTTTCAGACTAGACACCATATTTGATACCATGTTCTCCAAAATGCTGTTAGAAATGATTTTTAAAATGTTCCACCTCAACAAATTTCATGGAAATACGTGAAGGAGTTCTGAAGAGATAGAGGCAAATGCAAAAACTGAAAATTTACACTAGGGAACGCAGCGGTATCAGATCCATCCAAATATTCGCTCATGATAGGAGCATATCTGTGAAAGTTCATGAACAGCCAGTTGGACACACAGCAGCGGACCCCAGACGTACAGAGTGGTGGCACATAAAAATAGCAATTACTTATAACATAATTTACAATAAAAGTTGGTTTTTAATAAACAGTCATCATATAAACTTCATTTTAGTGGCATCACTCACATTGCACTTTACTTTGTAGCAACCGTGAACTTAGAGACCGTCACACTAACCTGCCAGTGAATTTTGCACATAGTTAACGAGCCACAGAAACCAAAACATAGTGAAGTAATCCCATAGTGAGGTTACTGCTTTCATTATGTCGCTGGTGGACGCTTGCGTCACCTACTCAAGGGGGTCAACATTCAGAAGAGCGTAGCACACCTGAAAGTATAAAGAAATAGTTACAGTGTATTGGCAAGTATTCGACACTACCTCTCAAACTTGTTTGCTTTCAGGTGCATTCATACTAAGCACAGTAAATCAAAATTTCACTTGTCGGCCATATTGCCATAGGAAAAAAACGTACTGCATGAAATCAAACCCTTCTGTGGCTATCATGTAAATAAATGGTTCTAAAAACAGAAAAGCTGAAACAATAGCCCGTTATTTCATCATGTAGTCTTTTGGCATCACTGGCAGTAGAAAAATGTTTTCTTAACAATTTGGCTAGAGAGCGTGGCAGCATCAAGGGCGAGAGAAGAACAACATGATATGACACTTTGTGGCAGCAGAAGATGAAACAAACCCTAAACCAATTATATAACACATTGTGGCAGCAGAAAATGACAAAAAACACTAAAAAAGACAATACAGTCAAGCTACATAAACGCTTACCAATAGCATGTGAATATTCAAGGATGACACAACACTACAGAGGAATCGATAGCAGCAATAGCTGACACTTTGAGCCAACTCAAATGGAATGAATCATACGTGGATAAACAGACGCATACAAGAAGTATGATGGACAAAGACAACAAGCTATCTACCAGGCCAATGACAGTTAAGATTAATTAACGCTGTGATCAAATCTAATAAAGCTTCCTTTACTCAACATCACAAAAAAACGCTGGTCGAGAGAAGTCTCGTACAAATCCTATTAATGTAACAGCCTACACAATGGCCACATTATGGCATGAATGTGGGTGAAACTCAAACTCGATTTCAGTAATTAAATTCCGTTTGGCTAAGCTTGGCTATTGGCCGATATCCTCACATAAACTTCATCGATCATGGAGCTTTAGTCCTCTAGAGCAAGAACTAGCCATCATCACGGTAACATGGTTAAGTGCCTGCAGAAACTCTTGGGTTTGTGTGTAGCCTCACAACTGTGTACAAACCAAGAAAAAACCTACCCACTGGCCCCAAACTACTCTATTCTTTCCACTGGCTTGATTCAAAGTAGCCCTAAGCTTATTATGTATTTGTTAAGCAGAGCAATACAGGGATTTGGTCTTAGTTTGGTATGATAAGAGCTTTTGTTTGGTGTGAAAGCCAGCCTTTGAAAAGACCAGCCACAATGGCCTTCAGAGGTCGAACAAAGAGGGCACTGTTTACTGATAAACACACATTCAGATCAGGAAATTATGGGTCCCTAAATGAAATATTTATTACTCCACCTTTGAGTTCAGATTGAAAACTGGATTGAAAACAGTTTGAATGAAAACTAGCAGGGCAGACTGGAGCTCAAATCGACCATTGATGGCACAGGTCAGATGAAAAGAGACCAGCTCTGTCAGTCAGAGCTGAGTCACCAAGGTGCCACAATAGAACAGAATGGTAAGTGGGTAATAAACAGGGTGCAATTACACTCAGTAATGAGTGCATGTGTAATAAATGTGTGTAGAGTTCACATTTATGTAAGTATTTGGCATGAAATTTATCAACCAAGGCTGTAATTACTGCACAATACAGAGGAGAAAGTACATTTTCATTTTATCAAATGTCTCAAAAATTGTTAGGTATGGTTTACTTAGTGGTCACAATGGATTGTATGTATCACCAAACAACACTGGGTTCAACCTTGGCTATTTGCAGAAATGGAGTAAGCTTTTTAAGAAGATGGCAAACCAGAACAAGTAGAAGACTGAAGAATTAAACAAACCACTTTTTGGTGAGAACTTGATGCAAAATTTACCAACCAAAGCTGTAATTACAGTTTCTTTCATTTTACTAAGAAACAATCTTTTCAGTACCTTTTAAATTAATGCACGACATTGTCTCTGCTCAGCTGCCTCACTGATGCGGTTGTACCATGATTGTGTGGAAATATCTCTAACTGCCAAAACCATTAACAGTTGCCCCCCAAACCTACAGTCAAATGTTAAACAACCAAGCACTTCAGTCTCTATCAAGTTCCATTTCTCCACTCAACAACAATGGCTACCCCTTTCCTTGAGCCACTTTAGGCTCACAATCACAAATTACTTGCAGCAGATGAAACTGAAAATCTTAGGACCATGTCAATAACCAAGAAATCTTTCAATGGCCAATAGCCTCCATGCACTGACAGCCTCAACACACACTATCTGTGCACCCATCTGTAACTGTCAATCAAGCCTCATTGTGTCCACTAACAATAGCCAGGCCTATCAAAATAACTCCAGATTGGTGTCAATGTGACTGCTTCAAACAATAAAAACATTTTACTAAAGGAATGGTCACTTATTGAAAAACACTTGTTCAAAAATATTTGTGGGATTTGTCAGAACAAAAACTCGCAGGCCATTGAAATATGGAATAAAAAAAACCAATTAAGAAACTTTAGAAGTTGCCACAACTTAAAAATAGCTAGTAGGCTGACCAATCATTTTTGGAGATAAGCTGACCTGTGTGTGCTGTAGGAACCAATACTCGCATAAAGCCAACAAGAGTTTATCTACAAATCAGGGCACACATGACAGAAATGACAAGAGAAGGGGCAGTTGTCCAACTGCAAAGAAGTGGTTGTGGCTAAAATCCCAACAGCTGCACTACTGTATGACAACCAATAACAGACAAACTAGACTTACTTGAGTGGTCTTGACATCAACTGGACATCACCTAAGATCTTAAGGACATCTCTTAAGGATATGAGAGAAAGATGCCGAGGAAAACAAAGACAAAACATAGTTTTGATCTTGGGGAATTGCGCGTCTGCATACATGCCACCATTGAGAACGAATGCTCCAATTCAATGCACGCCTCTGTGATTTTGCGTTCACAAACGTAACAAGTTGTGAAAAAAGATTAATCGTCACCCAAATTCCTTAATTTGATAGGTTATTTGACATTTTGCTGTTTCGATCTCATGCTTATGACAAGCTTTAACCACAGACTCGATTTCTGTTGTCCATTCGTACTTGGTTTCATAACAATGAACTGTTGACCAATGAGATCCCGCCTGTTGGACAAGATACAGTTACAAAATTAACATTTTAGCGATAATTAAGTAAATCACGCAGTGCAAATTCAGTTGACATTGCAAGTGAATCTTGAAATTGCGACAATAGTTCGACATGTATAGGTTATAGTGTCAAAAAACAAGTTTTCACTGAGTCATAAACCGCAGACCTTGAGACTTTCACAACTACAGTAATCGTTTTTTTTTCCGGCTTCGGCAAATCGACTTAATTTTGAACTTAGGAACACAAGTTCTCGAAAACCACTTGGTGGATTCAATGAAACTTTCCAAACTTAATATTTGTTCGTCAATCTCAAAAACGCTAGTTTTTGCGTAATGCAACAAAGACGAATACAGCTGCTACTTTTCACAAAAATATCTACATTCTGCGAGATGCTTTGTCATGGATACCAAACTACAAGACTAATCGAAAATTTCGGCAATTTTAAGGTAACTGGTGAAGTTTTCATTTAAATGGGGTTAGATTAAAATTGACCAGGGGGTTATTTTGGTATGTACCTTTTTTAAAAAATGAAGTTTTGATTTAAAAAGTTGCTATGTAATAAAAATGGTAACACATAAATATAAAAAAATATTTTTTAAATCCCTAATCTTTTTTCTTTCAATAAATTTATACTTTTACTAGATGACAAAGCCAGTTTTTTTTGATATGCGAACAAGAATAGAGGCTACTAAATAAGGTTTGCGACAACCTTCAGATTCTGTACTGAAACACACACACGTTCCAAAAAAGGTCGACTGGAGAAATTCATACAAGACCAAACTGGACATATTCGCGGTTTTACACAAAATATTGTAAAATTAAAGAGAAATTATTTAAGGTATGATATAAAATAGGCACAAACTACTTGCCAATACTGAAACTGTCTGATTAAGCGACTATGCTATGCAGCTACTCTGACAGCCATGTTCTTCACTTGAATCAATGTGTCCGTTGTCATGGAATCACAATCAACATGACAGATCATCTTATCACCTATCCTTCAATAAAATTCATGGAATGTTTTAGTAGTAAATTACACACGATAAGCTTACACCACTCAAAACCTGTGTGCCTGTATTCAGAACTTGATTTTGTTAGCGGCAAAAACAAACCACCACTGTATACTCTTAACAATAACTACAACCAAAAAGTTCAAATCAAAGGTCAAAGCACGCTGAAAGATTTTCGACAAATTCCAAACTTGACCTCTGACAAGTTTCCATGACCTCACAATCGACAATGACACCGTAGCTCATACACAAAGAGATATTTCTAAATGATTGGCATTGGATTTCACAAGTATGAGGCCTGAGTAGAAAGTCTAACAATAGACAACTGCTCTGGACTATGCAACATCAGTCTTGATGACAAGACACATTTACAAGGCATTAATCCTCTTTTCAGAAATGGTGCACTTTAGCAATAGGCCGATAGAACTAGAGCCCTGGCGCACTAAACACAGCCGCAAGCAGGGCTTCACATCAGGTCAAGAGCACATCATCCTTCACACATTTTAGCCGAGCCACTACAGAGCGGCCTCAGCCCCTAGCACCAGTTTTCAGGGGATTCTCTAGTGAACAAGGGCCTAGTAAATCTAATATTAAAATGGCAAGAGCAAATTGCATCACTGAGTCCTAAACAGCGTTCGTGTGTGAATTTTTAACAGACATCTGAATTGAAAGGCAAGATCTACAGATGAGGGGTTCCAAAGGCATCCTATCAGCCGTCTTTAAGCATTTGTTAAGTTAATTAGCATATATGTTAATGGACAAAATACTAATATCGTGGCCAATCAGTGTGACCACCATAAGCAAATACAGCCTGACCATTACAGCATTATTGAAATGTATCCTTCTCACGGTAAGAAGGTACATCAGTAGATTCCAAGGTGAACGTTATACGAAGGCTGATCAGACCTGCACGGGCATTCATCTGCCTTCCAAGTGAACCAGATACAAATGCTGAATCAATGGCAATTTAATTCACTTCTTCAGTCAAAGTCTTGCACCTGAGTTGGAACATTTAATATTCAAATGGCATGCTTGCCAGCAGCATGCCATAAATGACATTCATTCCGTAACCATGGTAAAACCCACTCAGCTATACTTCTCATCAATAAAACCAAAAGGAGAATTCAGACTTTAATGAAACACAACATTCTCCTGCATAACCCGCAGTGTCACGTGACCTCGGCTGAAATTTCGATACCAGAGAAGCTGAGAGTGAGGACTGTGAAAGTATGAAAACATGGCTATAACCACACGTCCATCTCAAATGCACTGAAACCTTTTCACAAGCCCCACTTTCATTCATTACCAGACAACAGATTTAAATTTGCATGGAAAGGTCAACACACCTTACCTACCAAGAGATCCCAAGAGCCCACAGCTTCAGGTTTTTGTCCACCCAAAGAGCAACGGTCATCCAATTAAAATAGGCAACGACTATCTGATGAGACGGCCTGAGGAGGTAAGGACACTTGAAGGCTTAGTCCTATGTTTGAGGACTGCAATTACCCTAGGTAATGACTGTGAGATCAAACACGCTTTATGACGTGCAAGAAGTGATCAGAGCCTCTTCCTGGACTGGCGTCGACAATTAACGAGGAGTAAATCAAGTGACTGATAATAATTCCCAATCCTTTCATCTCATTATCCGGCCTTAATGAATTTATTGGATGCCGCTAGTCCAGCCTTTGTTTAAGCAAATCATTCGGCTATTTAGTCACCTGGATAATTTGTCAGCCTTTGTTTCTCAAGGCCCTGGACATTGACACAATGCATCGGAGGCCCCTCGGCCTAAATTAGCGAGCAAACGCAAGAAGTGCAACTGAACACAGGTAACGCACAATATAGTCAACAACAGGCTCTCATCAGACAGTTTTCACAGTTGGACAGACTGAATACTTCCAATATTAGCACCCACTTGCAATGAGCCTCTGTGCATTCAAAAACCAAACAAAAATATTTACGGAATGCAGTCACCCAGATGCCCAACTCCCCAGCCAGACAGTGGCAAATCGATAAATGGGGACTAAATTGTTACAGGAGCCACCACTAGTCTTGCTCTTTATGCTAAGGCAGACATTCTCCAAAAAGTTTAAGATTAACAAATTGGTGGCAGACATAGATCACAAGGTCCCAATAGAGACCAGGGCTAGTCTCTGAGTTAGTGCGTCATTAGACCATCATTAAACCTCCATAATGCGCTAGTACCTCCTTGATAACCAGAAAGAGAGACTCTGTAATCACTACTGTTCCGAATGTTTCATGGTATTTTCATCATGGTATTTCATCGTTGCTGTTTATTAAATAAACCTGAGCTACAAAATACTGTATTGGAAACACTATGAAAGTAGCAGATGGGGAGATGAATAATTCAGAAAATGGCTAACTACACCACACTGGCAGCTATACTCGGTGGTGTTAAAACAAGCACTGGCCAAGAAATGATAACAGATATTCCAACAACATTTCTAGGTTTTTTCCCAGAGGACAAATCCCAACGTTCCTGTATGCTCCAAGGAGAAAACATACGCACAGCCTTCTCATGCAAACTAACTCTAGCTAGATATTAACTGCGAAGTTACGGGAACTTAGAGACCCACTTTGATAATTAGCAAACACAAAAGGTAACACAGCTTCATGTGTAGGTCATGGAAATTATTGCAAGACGGTGCTCTTCTGAAAACATTTAGCAGACCTAGACATTTTTAAATTACACGAACGGTTCAGTCGGATAATAAATTATATGAAGTAGCTATGATCTTAGAACGTGAATATTGGCCAAAAATATCACAAAACTTCGATGAAATTGAAGGTTTACCGCTTGTGACACATTGAAGTGTTGGCTTGCCGTTTTTAAATCCACACGTTTATTGCGAATTGGCAAACTTAACATTGATCCAGGAGCAAAATTAACTTTTCGTACCAACCGACACTCCCCGAAACACCAACGTGTCTACGTTAGTGTGGAAGGCCGTACGGACAAAGAAAATTCTATTCAACCAGTCAAAGTTTGCTTGAATGTACAACAGGCTATGTCACAGTTTGGTTACCTTTCCAAAACGTCAGAGTATGAGTAAATAATCTCAACACTTACAAACCAAGTAACAAGTGGAGCCCCTGAACTATACTCACGGTAATGCCAAATAATTAACTGTATCAATACATATTATTTGTTTTCAATACACAGCTATGTTCAATGGCATTTAGACTACAAGCCTACAGATGTGACACATAAATTTCACAACTATAAGAATCTGGCACCAAATTCATCAATGTCACCACTCTATCAACACTACATCACAACTCCCTTTAACCTTGCTCCTAAGGCAACATGGACTTAACAGGAGTTTTCTAGCACAGTTTACTGTGGGGTGTGATTGTAAAACGTCTCGAGATATAAAGACATCTAGCCACATCTAGCAACATCTAGTGTGGAGTTCATTAAACTTCTTCCATAGCAGGGGAAGCTATGCAACTCCACATATTAGTCCACCTATTTTGAAAGATGAAGCGATGGCCGTTTTGAGCCCGGATGTACGCTTTCGCACTTACCAAAACTCTGCAAGACAGTGGAGTTGCGGTGTTGGATGGAACGCGACACAAGAAGACACAAGCACACATTTATGGAACAACATGGAGCTCTGGAAACAGATTACATCTCTACAATAGCTACGAAGAAAAACTGGCGTTGCTGAACAAACCGAAACTCCCAAGATTGCGTGAGCTCACATTGAAGTAACAATACGACAAGATCTTTAGAACAAGAATAATCTATTTGTACCCGTTGGTGATTACCACAACTCTGTAGGAGTGTGAAGTTATTCAACCATTCAAAACCAACGGACAACGTGAATCCAACATAATGGGATGGGTTACAAGCACACGTTGCACCATCTCCTCACCACAAGTTTGCTAAATGGAGAAACGATTGAATTTAGATGTGCAAGAAGACTGATAACATAATTGAGCCGGTATTTCAGCCCGTTACCTCACGTCGTAGACAACATAAATCAAGGACGTTATATAGTGAAAATAGGGTCAATTAATAGCAAAATAATACAGATCTTGACAAAACTTGTACAAATGTTTAGCCATGCATGTCCAACACAGCACAAAGTACTTAATAAACGATTTAAAAGAAAATAAAATTGTATTAGAGACCAACTTATAAAACACAGTTTCAAAATATTAGCAATCTGAAATACTCGAAACGCGTAAGCAAGGTTAAATCATTCCTCTAACCAAGAAGACAGTCACAGCCACAGCGATTTCAAACACATTCACAAGTAAATAAGTTTCCATTCCATCACTCAAAACATTGTTCCTGTTCTTCAACATAGAAACAATTCCTCTGCTAATATCCAATCTCCCAGACTTATTTACCAGCAAAACTTCATGAGGTACAAAAAAACGTGCTTGTTGTCACATCATGTGTTTGGTTTGCCTTGTTGGAGATGCCTCTCAATGAAATCAACAAGGTCCACCATACAATCAGCAGCCTCTTAATCTGGATTACAGATCTCAGTGGATTGTATAGGTTTTATTCAGCCCCTGTGTACAAACATGAATAGAGGAAAGAGTGGCCAGGGGGAAACTTCATCAAAACCCACAATTGAAGGCTTCTTTGTGGCCACAAGCATATGTGTGCTTTGGCATACACAGGGTTTTGTTCAGGACCAATGACACAGTTGACCAGTAGGGAAAATGGATTTTAAAAGCAGCACTCAACACTCCCTGACCAGCTTTCCAACACCCCTAACCACCAGTAATATGCTCTGTGGTGCGGAAGAATACCCATGTAGCCTTAATAAACTGTCCAACTGAAAAGCAAGGCAACGCCTCACTGGTCATAAGACATTGGTTAGATAATGTTTTTGCAGTTATTAACAAGATTTCATCCCCAACCCTTCACAAGACCCAATCATGGCAGTCCTGGCCTATTCAACACAAGGAGCCTTCAGAAATAGTTAATTACAGAAGCCCTGCATTTTGAGAACTAGTTCTCTTCACCGAATAACGAATAACGGGCATCAAACTGGGACACATTTCAGCCCTATTTCATGTTGTAGGGCCAAGTTTACATTCATAACGCTTTGGTAAAATGAATTTGATAACAAAATGACTGCATCAGTGAAAATTAACATTAATGATAACAATTCAAAATAACTTGCAAGAATTTGAATTTCAGCTCATTTAAAGTATTTTTGAAAGTCCAAAGATTCGAAAAAATTATACCTGTCTATGAAGAAACAGTTGAGGTGTCTGTAAATATCTCACGCCTATGACTGCAAGGATATAAATTATAATGAGAAACAGTGGCCAATCAAAGCAGTATCAACACACATGGGAACTTACATGACAGAAGCCAGAGCCTTGTTTACCTAAACCTAAATGGTGGAAACCAATCCCCCCTTCACAGTTGTCTTTTACTGAGGCACATACTCCCAGAATACAAGATCAGGACTGGTCTTGTATTAGAAAAAAAAACAGTGCCACCTGATATTATTCAAATGTGAGCCCATGAAACCTCTGGAGTGAGGCATTTTTACATATTATTTGACTGGACCCATTATATATTTTAAATCCATGAGCTTGCATGCCACATTTTACCCATTTTTGTCATAAACCAGCAAACTGAGGCTCTGTACAGGCACACATGTTCAGATCATGTAGACCACTTCAGACTTAATGAAAGAACATGTCAGTCTACTCAAAATATGTTAGTGATTATGGTAATGTTTCCTCAAATTCAAACAAAAAGTAAATCTTCAAATTTTCCAAAGTTCACCGAGTTGTAAAAATGCTCCAAATTGTGCCTGTTGTCAACAGCTATACAAGGGACATTCTGCAAATAATGAAGTACGCTGTTCTTCGTGTTTACTATTGTTAAAATTTTTGAAAGAATAAAAATTCCCTGTCTACAGTTACTAGCAGATGACCAACAGGTCCAACTATTATGCCATTCAGTTCATGTAATACACACAGCAATAGAAGTTTGAGAGAAGAAACGATTTTATTGCCAAAAAGCCTCTTGACCGACATCCAAGCCCTAAGCAATGTATACGTGCAGTTTCGATGACTGTCAACCAGAAAATTCCGATTGAGTGATTGAAAACTCCAAAGCAAAATACAAAGCGATTATTTTTACCCACGGGTTGCCATTTTAACTCCAAGAAAATTGTTCTAAAGGAAGTTGATATGTAAAATGGAGAGACGAGAAGTTTCACAGTTTGACATTGTCTTTCCTCCATTAGAGTTGGCTCAACATAAAAACACCGGACACCTCACACTGAAGTATCGCTTCACGGCTTTTTACTCACTCGGCACGATATGATGAAAACTTAATCTTGGTAAATAGAAAAAAACAACACAAAATTTATCTCCATGGCAACTATTTCAATTGCATTCTCGCGTGACTACATCCTTGCCCTTCTACACGCACTTAGTAAAACCTGCTTTGACAAATCACTTTTTAAAGTACGGCATGCCTCACCAACCCTGAGACACGATCAAGACTACATCAAAAATACATAAAACGAGAGGAACAATCCCATTGAAGAGGAGGGGTAAAAATGCACGTGATTTATACTGCCACATTTCCGGACGGATTATTAATGACTAGACGACACGACTCGACGACAAATGACATGCAGTGATGACGTCATAACTTTGAATAGTACGGGGTCAAGTCAGGCAAATTACAGGTACAAAAGAAGAACAGAGGTATACGGTAAACTCCCACCAATTTGGGCACAATATGGCTGACAGGTGAATTTGTATTTTCTCATCTTTTCATAAATGGCGTAAAGCACAAGAATGGTGCTCTGCCATAGCCGGATTATTTACAATAGCTGATAACTACAGCCATTCAAAGCAATGTTAGAAGTACTTGAATATTAAAAAGCACAATTTTTGCAATTTCTTTTGTCTGAAATTGGTGAGATTTTACCGCAATAAGACATTTCTGAGTATATACCTAATGAGAACATTAAAGAAACTGTACAATAAAGAACTTAACAATTCAAATGACTACTTTTCAAATTGTAGCTTCAGTCTGACAACAGCATAGGGAAGGACAATTCAGACAGCCTCTCATGGAATTCATTTAAAATGTTGCCATGAACAACCACAACAACTGCATGTCAGTGCTGCCATAATAGTCGGCAGGGCTTGAAAGAGGGTTTTTTTACGGGAATGTACAGGCTGTGGTCATATCAAGAAAAACCACAGACCGCAGCAAATCTAATCAGGGTAAACTGTGAGCAAGAAATATTTATAGATATCAGTTGTCAACTGTGCCAGAACATACAAAGTATTTCTCAAACTGAAACTCCCAAGAACATAACCATTGAATCCACGGTATGATGGTGGAAATGTGATTCTCAAACAAAACATCAACATAAATCATTGTAAATGATAGTCACATTCATACTGAAACCCCCCCCCCACAGATGTTTATCTCAAAGCCAGTCATTCAAAGAAAACAAAACTTTTCGACATTAAATTCATCAATGTTTATGGGAAAATTTCATAACCCTCCTAGGGTCAGTGACGGCCAGGAACTCCTTGAACAGCGTCCCACCAATCAGAAAACACAGCCAGCAATTGCACTTACTGGAAAAAAAACCAAGCCAAACATCGCAACCATTTGATTCAGACAATGGCTTACAGGCGGAACAATGCCAACAGTTCCAGATGGAAGATGGCTAAAGAATGACAAAGATGGCCACCCTTGCATAAACAGTTTACCTAAGATCTGTTCAGTAATGGCTGTAGATTGACCACAACAGCAACATTAGTTCCAGGAGAATCACTGCAGCAACACACTCCATCAGGCCCTTCTATTGTCGCCATCACTAAATCTGTGGAGAGTGCAGCCAATACACTCGGTGTACCATATTCAGGAGAAGATAGAACAGCTACATCATTTTCACAGCATACAGTGTCTGCTCCCAGCAGTCCTAAGCTAAGCAGAAAGCCTTACCAGACAGATGCCTTCTGCAGGCTTGATTAGCTGGGCGCTTCCACCCATCTGTCCACTGATTGGCTACACTATCTCAACTGGCTCTTGAATTACAAAGGCAAACCACGGGACACTGACCAAGATTGTCAAAGCTGAGTGAGAGTGCTGAGTGAACCAGTAGTGGACAGTCAAGAGGGTGTTGCTTAAGTTCCAACAACAAGGTTCCCTTCTTGAATGAGAAGCTTTTGAAATTGCAGTCTAAGTGTTGTAAACAGTCAGTGAGACAGTCATGACCGACTTAAGATCATTGAACAACTGTCTTCACCAGCCAGTGCCAGTGCTCCAAAAAGTCAAAACGAAAGAGGGACATAAGGAACTTCAGTGATAAACAACTTAGAAGCCACAACTGAACACACGGATTTCCATAAACCGTCATAAACAATGAATTATGAACATAATCTTGTCTGAGCTGCTTCCACCACTGCGACTGCATTCTATGGAATGAGGACACAGACCATCCAATCCACTGTAAACAATACTATTTCTTCAAATTTGAACAAAAATTTGTAGCCAAAAACACCATGTCGCGCTTTACAAAACTAGTTCAGAGCTAGAACATTTTCACTACATGCCGCTTTGATGACGGCTGAGCAGCGTAAAATGTGCACTGGAAATAAAGTGAACGTTGCATTCTGATTTTTTGTCGACTAGGAATTCATCGAAACAAAATTTCTTTTCCAGCATCTATATTCTCTCAGAATGAGATATTTTGCCAGAAAATTTCACCAATCATGGACACAAAGAATTGCTTAGAAACCCTTCTTCATTTTTCAACGACATCAAACAATGCTGTGAATGTGTCCAATTTTGTTGATGAACGAAATTAGAAAATCAAAACATCTCGTATTATGCCTGCCATTCTGTGTCCTAAAATAAGAGAGATTAAGAGATTAACCATGGACAAATTCTCTAACCATTAAACATTGTGTCAATGTGAGGTAAGTTTGTCAAACAAACAAGTGACTGATGTCTAATTAGATAACCATAAACAAACCACTTATACAAACAAAATGTTACAGTGATGGTGGTCCACATAAAATGCAGAGAAAATGTCGTAAAAAGACGTAAAAAGATGACGTTTCTTCTATAGATGCCATACGTTGATTGAAATTTTAAGCTGAAATCAAAAGAGAGTTACGGAAAATCAGAACTTGAGCTCCACATGTCTCTAATGGCTTATGGGAACTACAGGCGATGGTCTTTTTACTTTCTGTTGGTCACCTAAGAAGCCATTAAAACAGCCATATCTCATGATGTGACAGCAAAGGGAGGTTTTTTTCAGTCAAGTGGTGCTACTAGACAATGCCTTTGTGATGAAAAATCCACATGAAAACATACAAGACCTTTGTACAAGGATCAAGTGTAGTAGAGAAGAGTGCTCTCTCAATACGCCAGACATATTATCAGAGTAGCGCCCGCCCGTTACCACTTCAGCCCATTACTATAACAGCTACGAGAAACTAAAATTAGAAAAGTCACGTCCCATCTCGGTGATTTTTCCTCTTAACACTACATTTTAGCGCCAAGAAAAACTGGCAAAAACAATACAAGTTTCTATCTGGCTAGGACTGTAGACTATGCCAATAGTCTTATCAAAAGAGTTTCCATCTTAAAAACCACTTAAGCCTGCTTGCCAATACAATCTGGCACATGGGTCTACTCAGTTGCCGTGACTACGGATATGTATCACCATGGCAACTCTGACATTTATTGTGATAGCCAACCAGTCAGATCAAAGGTTAAAATATCTTATCCAGCAAAAACAATAACTCTAGATTAGCCCAACAAACTGTTCAACTGGCCAACGGAAAGAACAACAGTGAAAAATTCCTACTCCATATGTGAACCATTCCGTCCAACTCCTGGCTTTCTAGGAACACTGGTGATGGATACTGGCAAATGTTAGATATCAAGACAAACTAATTAAATTCAATAGGGAAATGTTGCTTTAACAGGAATTTGACACATCCAGCAGTAAGCAGACAGTTTCCACTTTCCCCACAAATTTGCCACAAGCCTTAGGCAAAGATGAGACATAGGGGGTACTGAGAGTGGCAAATTCCTTATTTCTGATATTGCAGTTATTGACCACACCATAACAGACTCTGATCAAGAAAGAATAAGCAGACAGTATCTAAAGGAATCTGATATGAGAAATTATTTCAAAACCAGCGAGAGCACCCCAACTGGGTCAAACACTATGGAACTTGGAGTAATTCTTTAACTATACAGTACAGAACTTGGCTGACAAGTGAAATTCTTTTTGTCAAATTTCTCCACACAGAAATGACGGTTAACAAGATTTCAGTCTATCATCCCTGTATTATTCTAAACAGATGTCGTAGAACAACTATTGGTAAATTTTCCATTATTTGAAGTAAAGCAACGAGTTGTTGCAAAATGGAGACATGACAAATTTCGCAACAATTTTTATGCAAAACAAGTGGAGAATTAATGTGAGTGATCATGGCACTTTTGAGGTGAAAATGAAAAAACTGCACGCCACACGAAATCACCGATGTTTCGAGTAAGCGCCGAGTAAATGACTCGTCGTCTTTAACCACAGCTGCAACCTGACGTTTTAAGAAATTATGGCCATTCACAATAACTTGATTAGAAGCACTTTGTGAAAAACAAAAAAGAGCAATTTTGACAATCGTTAACATGTAAACGTTCCGTCGGACAATAACGTAAGTTTTGCTGAGCCAAGTCAGGGAGGGAGCATGTTGAAATCATGAGCAGCATTGTACAAGACACAGGACTTACCTGTCATGGTAAAAATTCAAAACTGGCTTACACTGAAACACTTCAAACAAAGAATTGAAATAAAAAAGAAACACAGCGTCCAGATCTGACTTGAGCCCGATTCTTTGACTAGTGGCAGACAGGTTCTGCTCAGGGCAGTGCAGTTGACACAGTGTCCATCATTCTTGCATAGTGCCCTTGCCTATAGTTTTCAGTCTTGTCAAAGTATAACATAATTACAGAGTGCAATTCAACTCCCCTGTTTAACCTCCTCTCTCAGCAAATCCTAGACAATGGTCAGATACATGTGACAGTGAGTTAATAGTTGTCCTGGACACTTCATACTACAGAAGAGATATAATGAGGCGAGAGAAATTATACCAAACCAACTTGGACACTTACTATTCACCGCATAATAACAGACATTAGAGGCATTGTGGAACTTAAAATAGCCGATCTTAGTTCACTATTCTGATATTATAATTAGGGATCTGGCGATACACAACAATGGCATCCAATGGATAGATCAGGATGTGATTTGAAGACGTATCACAATATGGCGAATAAAACTAGACACTTCAGTTGTGGGAATAGCAAAATGAAACAGCAGGGATCAGTTCACAGTCAAAAGACAAACAGCAATAGAAGATGGTGGGTTTTAGTAAGCCAGTGAATTACCATTTGTGCCACATTGTACCGAGGTAACCGACCAATCTGGTTTCTGGGCGAACAGACATTCACGAATTCCAAAGGAGTTTGTAAGAGTCTTATGAGAACAACATAAAAGCTCAGTGAAAGGGTTAGAAAACAAGATTAACAGACGAAATCACACACTCATCGCCCATCCATCGTATCTTTTGAAGGGAACCTTAACAGACTGGCCCTCTTGGCTAAATCCAGGTGACCAAAGTTTATCTGCATTCAAACAACAAAATTCATCAATAAAATCACGACTGCAAGGAAAAATGCTAACAAAATTCACTGTTGAATGATGGAATTACCAAGGTACATTTTCAAAAAAGTTGGCAAATTTCATTAAAAGTCATTTGCATTCATGAAAGATGTAGCCTAAATAATAAAGGAAATCTGAAGAAAACTAACAAATAGATAACTGAAACAGTGCTCAGCACACACTTCCAACAAGTGGGGTGCAGCGCACCCGCAGTACACAGTTTTGGAGTCCATTTTAATTTCTTTGGGTCCGCGAAATTAATCAAAATCATTACACTAGCATAAAATCCTGCACAACACACGGCAAAATGGGTCGAATATGAAGGCACTTCTTAAAATGTAAAATACGGGAAGACAACCAAAAATGAAATTGATGGTGCTGTATTTTCTTAATGTTTTATTTCTTTCAATTTTTCAAAACTGTTTTAAAGATGACGAACTAGTAATCTCAATGCGTCATTTTTGGCTTAACTGCATCTACTGAAGCAAAATAACAGCAAAGAGCGAATCTTGCACAAAAATCAGCCCCTGATGTTTGCTCCATAAGATTCCCATGTTTTGAAAATTTCTGTACTTCCCTTACAATAAATAAATCTAATTTCACAACATGTCATGTGCTAAATTAAACAAAAAATGTACGGGGTGTACTGACACATGGACCAGGCCGTCCAAACTCATGTAACCTTCCCAAATAATTTACCATACCAACAAATTTCCCTGAACAACTGCTATATAAATCATACAAAATAAACAACCAATAAATGCCAGATAAATGCCATTTTTAATGATAACCCTTGTGTTTTGGCGAAGCAATGCTGTGCAAAAATCAAGTTCCCACATAAAAAAGGAGAACTTTAACCAAAGGTGATAACCTGGTGAGAACGACATTATTCTGGCAACTTAGACAAGACACCAGTAATGCTTACCAAAACCTTCCAGACTTTAGATATGGGTTTGACACCTGTGATTCGGAGCCAACAGAGAACCATAGGCAGCTAGAGGAAATGTAAATTTGTACAAATGTGATTTTGGTCCGGATTGAAAACGGTGGCTGTGTGTTTGTGGAACTACATTAAACATTAATGTCACTTTGTATTGCAGGATCTTAGAAAGCGTTGCAACGATTAGAAATTACAAAACGCAATACGTGTTGTCAGTCAGAATCCCAGCTACCACCTGCACATATAAATGTTGAATTCTGGATGGCATCCAATACTCCGTTTCACACGAGTGTCTAAAACAGTAGCAGTTACACTGGCTAAAACCCTAGCGAAAACCGTTGCATTTCAGCCACAGATGAGCTGTCCATGACAAGATATTTTCCTTACCTCATAATTTAGGTGCTAGTGAAATTATCAGCACCTTTAGCGTGACCAAAACCACCAGCAAAGCACCAGTAAAGGTGACATTTCTACCCGTTAACAACAGGAGTGCCATTTTGCTGCTAGCAGATGTGATAGCGAAAATGCTAACGTTTTAGACAGTTAGAAAAAGGGATACAAGAATTTGATGAAAGACAAACTGTAAGCTAACGGACAAAGAATCACGCTGGACAAATAAGCCACCTACAAGACCATCATTCCAAATGAAACGCAGTCTGAAAACAGCTTAAAACTATCCAACTTCAACCCTGTAAGCCACTTGAAGCAAGAGGATACACACAAACAGTTTAGAGGGTGATTTTTCAAATAATCCAACGCCAAATCTGTTTACCATGCATTGGGTGAACATAAAAACTTATCAGTTCAACTCCTCACAGGCATTTAGCCAGTCTGGGCTGGGGAAATTAGCGATATAAAAATTTTACAACCATCACTGATCCAATGTGAAAGCATTTCAGTCATTCGAGACGTTTATTTACGCTAAGGTCAAGTAGGCAATTTGGCTTCAGCCATGGAGTGACAGCCCAGGTATTGCAACTTGAGAATCCATCAATTAAGTAGTGTTTTCAACTCTTACCTTTGTGTTCAAACAAACGGCTGTTTTGGGCAGAATGCCTGTAAATAATCCAAAAACAAGACAGAACCACCAGTAGTCTATTCCTTCAAGGCGTCTCCGAAAATAGAGGGAAAAGAATGTTTTTAAGAGAATGTTACAATTCAAGAATCCTTCCAACAAACACGAAGCTCTCAAACTGTGGAGTGCAGACACAAACCATCAGGCAGGCTTGAGTAAGTGGGCGGAACCATCTGGCGCTAATCAAACACGATTGACAGGCCAGTTGTCAACCGGATTGGTTCAAGACTGAAACCTGTGTAACCAGAGAATCCTGTAAGACTTGAAAGCACAGGAATGTTTCTACTTGATTGACAGGAACAGAGAGTCATTACAGCAAGAGTCCAATTCACAAAAACACAAGGCTACAGGCAGTTGCCGCTGGGCCATATTAACAAGGAAAAAATTTTTCCAATCAGTTCTGTGCTGCAGCCCTTGGGCGGCTGTCATAGCACAACAAAAGGGAGCTTTGATCATGACTAGTGAAGATTTGATGAACACCAAGCATACAAGTCCTCCTCAAAGCGTGAAAATGTGAGACGAGCTCACCTCTGGAAATTAAAAATCCACACAATCCCTTCATGTGATAACCACAGTGCAGCATACACGTTTTTCAAAATCCATGGCAACTCAAAAGGATAAAAATCACCATCACCATAGCTGCAATTACATACCATCACAAAGATTCCTCGGCAAAAAGTCAAATATCCGCTCACACGAAGCTTTTACAATCCAAATGTAAATTTATGATAAAAAGATGCAGGCATAAGAGACTGTCTGCCTGTTGTTTGAAATGTTAGTTAATTCATTTCCATATTAATAACAAACTTCACAGACCAACGGAAACTATTGCCTTTTATCATTACATTCTAAAACTAAGTTACTCCGACAAGAACTACTTCGTATTTCAGAGTGGTGTATCGAACAATATGGATAAATCTTGCCAATTTCGGACAAAAATAATGACAATATTAGAAAGTGAGTGTTAAAAGAAGACTAGATCATGCTATTGATTTATTGGTAGATGCCATATTTCGTATGTAAGAGTCAAATAAGACACAGCAGGATAAAAAAAATATTTTAGTGCCCACATACTGCAAGGTGTCATGCAAACAGACTGTTCCACAGTGAAACGTGCATGTATTACCTAAAAAAATTGCCAGCATCAAAAGAATACACTTTTCTAATGAACCTGGAAACATTCGCTACTTTGCTAGACTTTTTCATTTTCGTTTTAACTAAGCAAAATTTATGTTCAAGCTATTGTACCCTAGCTACCATTCAACAATGTTTTGAACAATAGAGGGCATTCACAACTACGTTAGAAGGCATTGAAAAGTAAAAAAATGGCGCAAGTCTTCGCAAGAAACCGATCAGCGCATTCTGACAGGGATGCAGAGGCCTGTTTTGATAACAATGAGCAGAAATAGTAGTACGAAATGGATGAAAGTTACGAGGAAACACAGCAACCATGCTTGAAACAAAACACTACCAATATAGGCATGGAAATGATTATGATCCGGGGGAGGGGATTCAAGTCAGTCCTTTAATCTGGATGTCATTTCCAACGAAAGAATAACAATGTTTCTTTTTTTACAAGTAGACACATGTTAGAAACAACCAACTCTGCAAAAACCTCCAGTTTTGATTGGCAGGCATCTCATTAATGACAAACGCCACCTAAATTAAAATTTCACTGGTGCACATGTCCAAAGTAGGGCGGGGGATGAGAAACGCACGTCAGCATCGAAAGTACGCGTTTCCTTTCGTTAGCTATGCCAACACAGTGAAGTTGCCAGTCTCCCAGAAAATTACCGAGGGAATGCGTGCAATTCCACTGGATTCCCGGGTCAATTGAACAAGACTCCAGCAAAAATTTCCCAGCGGCCGCTGTCTCATAACTAAGGCAGCTGGCCAAGGCAGTATCAGTTTCGTTTCCTACACAGTCAAACCAATTCCGTGTCTAGGTGGAAGCTTATACAGGTAGTTTTGTCAACAAAAACCAGGGGGCATCCAGTGCTCTGTGTCTGAATTAGCCCTAAGGGACTTCCAATGCTAAGGTTATGTGTGTGTATGACCTTATCAACAAGCCTTTAAAATTTAGTCAAACATTTCTAAATCACAGAATTTACTTCAGTGAAAGTATATATCTTTTTAGAACAAAGAAAGTGGTTGGAATTTCCACTTCTTGCTTTGAACCAAACTCCAAGCAAAGTGTCGGCATCGATATCAAGACTAAAATTCTTCTGCTCTACTTGGTAAATGAAATCTCAAAAGAAATTGTTAGTGTTGCTTTCGTTTGACAGACCCTAAACAGAAAACTTGAAGCAAACTTCCTAGCAAAATTTTGTAGTACAGCGGATAAAGCCTACAGTATCTGAAAGAATCGTTTCAATCCGATCACCTCAAAATGACACAGCGTCAAGGGGAAAGCCAGGGAGGAAATTCTGGAGAGAAAAAAACACTGGGCCATCAGCATAATTCCAGTGAACACCTCCCCTGAGGCAAGAGGCCAATTTCACCAAATTACCCCTTTCTGGCCATCAGCACACAATGGCTGACAAGTTGGCACTTTTTATGTCTACAAGCCGACAAGTATGTAATGGGACACAACTGAGTTTTGCTAATGAAATTAACGAGAGGAAATTTACTTCGAAAGCTGCCCTGTCATCGAGTGCTGATCTCATTGAGACGTCAAACAAAGTGTTTGTTTCCATCAAAGCAAACTGCTGCTCTATGTCCTTTTGTCCATTTTTCTTTGACACATTTTGTATGGCAAAATCTCACCAATTTCAGACAAAAATAATTGTCAAATTTTTTGAGGGCTCCTAACATTGTTGGAATGTCAAAAACTGTTTAAATGCCATCTGTTAGTATCTGTGGTACAGAGCTTAAAGGTGACAAAGCCTCGTTATTGGCAAGTGCGTTATTTACAAAAAAAATCAGAAAATAAAACATCACCTGTCCGCCATAAGTAGTGCAATTTTTACACATCACGAAACTTGCACATTATATTTAAAAACAAAAATCATTAAACTTAAAGAATATCTTTGTCAGAACCTCATTCTTTTTGTAAAGCGAAGTTCCAAAACATTGGCTTTCCTCTTTCTACAGTGGCTTTCACTAACAATTTTAGACAAAATTGTTAACGCATTCACCTAGCACAGATTTTGTTCGCACTTGAAATTTTCCAATAATTACAAACAAGCCCTAACCACAACTCTCACAGTTATCGACCCTCATAAATGACAAATACTCAACTTACGTGTACAATCAACTATATCTCTCCAATATCGACTACATACTTGGATGGCCGTGAATATCTGAAACAAATATTTGTAAAATCACCAGTCAATAATAACTCCAACATGACAAAAGCCCTCTCATATTCCTAACCACCAAAAGTCATCAACAATGGTAAACGCCCAGGTTTTTTCAAATCAGCTATGACAAAAATGTTTGACCTATTTACAACAATGAACAACGTGTGGATGAACCAACGTTATCTAATGAGAAATAAATTTACCAACTGATATGCTATGCAGTCAAGGAGGTGCTCAATAAGTGGCATGGTGTATCGGACCAAGAAAAAATCCATAAAAGTAAAAGGTCTCATCCGATTCTCGTTTTTTTACCAGCTAAGCAGGGCAACATGAAGTTTTAATTACTTTTGCTGAGTGTGCTGCAGGTGGGAGGTTTGGACCACGAGTCTGGGGTCTGCAGGTTGGGGCGAGGATATTCAAATGACTGAATGGCTATTGTAACAGTTCCCCTACTGCTTACTTGTGATGTCATGTATAACACCTACTGGGACCAACACCCACAGTCAGTGACACACCCACACAAATTTTAAGAGCCTAGGTTCAGTTCCTCCAATTAAACCCCACTCAATGACTTTTCAATTGTCAATACCTTATGGGCAAACCTGTACAAATGTTAGTTATCTTTGTAGTGAAACTGATAAGTTCAGTCATGCTAAGGTATTGCAGGAATTATCCGCCTATCATAGCGTTCCTTAGTTACTGGAACACTGGTTCATTTTATGTTCACACAAACAATGCAATAAACCTTCACATGTTTAGCACATCAATGTAATATGGATAAAGAGGAATTTCGCTTCATACAGGTTCGAAACCAGCATTACCTTACTCAGCTAAGGTGGCAGTGGTCAGCGACACACAGCGACCTGTGTACACGTCATAAACAGGCCCTGTAGATTGACAAGTTGAGTCAAATTTATTTTAAGCAAAATGTCAAAAAAACTACACAAGTCTGAAAGTGATGGATACTTTTCCTTAGTATTTTGACCACTGACCAAATGGCCACTGCTTATCACTTTGCTACGTACGTTGTGCATTTTCCCAGACAAAAAAACATTTTGAAGATTAAGAAATAATAATTAGCTTCATTTTAATTTTCAAATAAGACCACTTCCAACACGTCTTACTTCAGAGATTGCATCAACAAATGATCTCTTGTCCTGAGACTGTCAGGGCTCTGCACATGCAGTCGTTCAAAATTCAGACCAAGAACCACTTCACTTCTCCAATTAAACATTAAAGGACCGTATCCCTTCCCACTTGTCGCCCAATCAGGAAAATCCGAAACAAATAGACGAACCCTTACAAACTGTCTCACAAATTTCTTTGCCATGCTACTGGTAGCAAACTACCTTCAAAGGGAAATAGGTCGTCATCTGTGAGAAGCAGACGACTTTTTAAAGGGACATAATCCGTTTTACTGCCAAAAACGCACTATCAAGATTATTATTGGATGGGATAGACAGCTTTAAACTATTTTGGTTTCGACCAGAGCTAAAAAAACAACAAAATCTGTTGTTTTGGTGATTTTATTACAAATCGTCAATTCTCGCCGTTGTCTGCCACACATTCACTGAAATCAAGGACAAAGACTTTGATCAATTAAAGTGACGGTTAAAACAGTCTTGCCACTTATCAAGCGGGTTTTAGTTCCGAGTCAAACTGTGGCGTCTGCAGTTACAGGCTGAATTCTGCGTTACGACCGATCTCAGAAATCCCTCGGTGGTAATGTCATTCGTTTTACTTGCCAAAAAACCTGAAAACTATGACTGTGGCAATACAGCTCACAGTACAGAATGATAAGTGGGACATCTTGAATGGTGAATAACCCTGCTTTTAGTTAGCATTTTACTACTGAGCACAAAAGAAATAACACTTCAAATGCTTACAAAACGATATTTGTAAAAAATACGACTCCCATAAAAATCAAACTAACCATGCGTTCTTTGATCCAAGCCTCAGAGATTAAGCACCAAAGGCATCTTGTATTTAAGACAAATTAAAAGAAACTCTACAAAAACAATTTCCATGGTAACTGTTCATTAGCAACCAGAAGGAAATAATTTTTCTTCATTATAGTAATGTTGGAGTACCAATTGCTAACTGGCCATCAACCATAGCTTTTTAAGTGGCAGCTACCGCCTCTCTCATAAGAAACGACACAATAAATCAACAAGAAAATGGAACTGGGCTAACATACTGATAATAGGTGGGTGCTGTTGGGAAATCTAAAATGGCTATTTAGAGAGTAAAGCAACATTTCAATTTTCGCCACGTCAACACTAAGGCAGCATCTGTCTTCTCAATCATCTTCTGAAAAAATGCACAGCCTCACTGAACTGCCAACAGGGAACTCAAAATGTTAACTCAAACAATTGGTGTTAAATCATAAAGTTTAGGTGTTTTCTAAGACTGGGAGTAGCAACAGAGGTAGAAAGCTGAACAAAAATTCCCATACATTAAATGTAACCTAAGTTCACATAATGTGACCCACAAATAAAAACCAGGTGACACCATGCATGCACACACAACAGAAATGCCATTGTATTCAGCAGGAGGCCCACTTGGCCCTGTGTGCTTTTAAATTGTCTCTGAATTAGGGCTCATTACAACAACTGGGTCTATGTGCTGGTACTAATAGTTAGTTCATTTACCCGCAGACACCAGACCAATGAAAACTGAAGTCTTATGTCGCTTTCCCACCAACACTGCAATGAGCCACTCTAGTCTATCACAACTCCATATAAATTCCCATTGACTGACAACATCGGAGTTACCCTTAGTTCTCTGATTTTAACACCAGGTGGCATATTTGAATGGTATTCTCAAACTAATGGTTTTCACTTATTAGAATATCGATCTCGGCATCCAGCCAACTATACCTGCTTTTTTATTTTGTTAACATTTCTGTGAGAGTGATAGTTGGTAATGAAAGACATGGGATTGACGACTGTTTCGTTGAAATTCACATCATTGATTTTGCAATCTCTAGCAGTTACTTCAGCCGAAGTGGAGTTAACGTTTCCCACTGAAGCAGTTGTGCAACTCCACATCCTAATCCACCAACTTTGAGAGGAGTTGCGGTGGCTAATTAAGTCCGGGAGTTAAGCTTTCTCATAGAGTGGAACTTCGCAAAACATGGGCGTGGTATTGTTGGTGAGAAAGCAACATTACAATTCACGAACATTGCTGTCCAAAAACCACCCAACTGTTTGATGTTCATCTTTAAAAACCCAAATAATCACCTCTTCCTGAGTTTGCTGTCAATCAAGAGATTGTCACTTGCTTCATCACTTTTCACACAACTTCCACCAAGCTAGGATTTCGTCATTTTTTTGAAGTATTGTGCTAAACCTAAACCATACACAAAGCCAACACTGCTTGTTGAAAACTGGGATTGCAAGCTCGCAACAAAAAATTTCTTCAACAGCCACTCATATAGAAGCATTCCACCCCAAATGAACTGTGCAAGGACTTAACCAGATTTAAATTTTCAACAGACATGCCACCTTCTGAACCCAGTCGGTACCATAGGAAAAAGGTCAAATGTCAAGACCTAGGAGCATTCACAAATGATGTGAATAACAGCAAAATATTTTAATTAGAATAATGAGGTATTCACTGATGAAGATTAGATGATTTGCCATGAAAATATTGTGAATGCTTCATCATACAGCTGAAAAGACGACAACTGTACAAGTATTAGTACATAACAAGGAGTTTCCAAGTTCTCAGCTTTGCGTTTTAAATAAAATGGTCAACTTCAAAGTAAGATAAAGGAACAATAAACTGTAGAAGGGAAGCAGTGATAAGGTTATGTAGGACCTTTGGTATCTACAAAACTAGTAGTAAAAATATTTTTTCTGTAAGTAGGAGCCTGTAGAATTTGATTTTGTACTGTTTTACCAATATGTCAATTATTGGGTTACGTGTCTTTTCACGAAATTTTAGCAAAAATGAAAGGTAGATTGATAGCAAAACGGCAGTATCAATAATATGATTAAATTTAATTCATGCAAATGTTCAAGATGGGATCTCAAAAAAGTTTACTAAAACATCTTTTAGTTTTTGTTTTACGCTAACACCTCGCCGTTTTTAATTTCTCCACCGTGCCTACTATGAGAGTCTTGAGAAATCGTAGATATAAACACCACAACCAACGAAGCCTTTGAAGAATGAAAGAGGGTCATTTTGGCAATTACTTTTGTGTGAAATTGATGAGATTTTATCATAGGTAGTGAATTAGTGCTCAGGTATTGAGTGGTGACTCAACCTTCAAGAATTAGAGGTAATTAACCTGATGGAGGATATGATGGTGTCTTACTTTGATGGACAGCATCAAATGATACATCATTTCACGAGATGTGTACGGAAACACAGCGAGGCCACAGCAAACTTTATGGTAACATTTGCACTCCACTTGTTGCCATTTTTATGATTGGCAGAAAATACAAGATTACGTAATCCAGTTTTAACACCAAATAACCAACACAGCAATGGCACACTGAAATTGAAATAAGCTTTGTTACTGCCAGGTGGCAAAAACTGGGTGGATAAACCTTCATTACCAGCAACATTCAAAGCCGTGAGATTCTATAGCCTATTAAAGATTATTTGCCCGCACCAACTGAAAGCCGTGAGTGCTCTCTAGAGTCCCGTCCACAACTTGCAATAGTACAAGTTACCCCACTTTTGAGTGGAGGGTCCACACACACATATCTGATAACTACGGTAAGGCGGAAGTTGTCACTCTCTACGTGACAATGAACACCTAGTGCGAGTACGACGCACAAAAGAAAACCTGTCTGCATATAACCGCAGCTGATAATTCCTTCCTCTCTACCCCACTTTTGCCACCATACAGCGAGAATAAGTGGGCCAAGTTACCTTAGAACAAGTTACTCCACCTCGATAATGTGTAGTAAGTTGTCACAAGTGGGGTAAGTTGCGCTACTTTAAATAGCGTCTAGATAGCACTCAAACCTAGCGACAACTCGATCCAAGAGTTAAGGGTAAGTCTGTGCGAGTGTGGAAGGCACATAGATGAAGAGTTGTATAATTTGGACACTTAAGACAAGGGTGATGGTAAGTGTCCAATTTCACATGTACGACGGTAGAAAAATTGATCATCGGCAAACTACAACCAGGAGATTTCAAAATTTAAATGCCAACTTTAAAAGGTTCGAAACGAGCACTAGGGAAAGAGCAGGAACGTCAAAGGTTAATTGGAACTGGTTTTGATTAGGGGCTGTGAGTCTAGGAATTTAGCTTGTTACAAGCAGCAGTACAAGGTTTGTTTGATGGAAATGAGCAAGATCAAAGTTGGCCAAGCACTGCCTGCCAATCTTAATTGTGATTTCTTGCCCACTGTTCACCTTCCCATGGTACAAAGGTTTGACTTCGGCTCAGTGAACTATTACAGAGACCAGACTCAGGCCGCACCCTGAGTTCACTACTGAGGTTGCAGGGCATCTAAATTAAGAGAAATGTATTCTGAAAAAAGATCCAACTTTTTATACCTTGTACATTAACTGGCAAAATACTGACTTAAACAAAGCCAATTTTGAAGTTTTTTCAGGTTTTCTAAAGATTTTAATTTCAGTTGCAAAAGGTCGAAATATAAATCGGATAGATGCCATATTCCTTAGAAAAGTATTAAGACAATGACATTTATTAGAGAAGCCTTCGTCATTAAAAAAATGGATGTTTAAATAAATTTAATCAAAATATTGTTCAATATTCGATCTTAATGTATCAAATAGAGATAAAGCTTGTGTATGAATTCACATACTGGTGACCTGAGTGTCCAATAGCATGACTGAACTGACACACAGTGTTTAAGTGGACGACCCCTGGTGCCAGTCTGGTAACCCAACATGGGAAATAAACTTGTATTAAGCATAGGAAGGCGACAGACCATGAATGTAATTTTTTCAGATTTCTAGAAGATTTCATTTCAATTCCACTTAAGCATCCATCTACTTCTCCAAGTGCATTAGTGACACCTTCGTTTAGCTATTTCTACAGTCAACACTCTCAACTAAACACCCATTCACACCAACGTTGTTCAGGGTACAATCTCAGAAACGGGAGCAAAATGAGTGGGAAGAGCTTTATGTACAGTCTGAGAAAGAACCATGCGAATGGTGACGCGTTCCAAGTTGCCCGCTTCTGTCTGTCAGCAACTCGTTTCATCCATTGCGATGTTGAGGTGTACTAGCAGACATTTTATATGACAGAGCCTTAACCACTATCTAGGCCAACAAACTTCACACAACATTGCACCAGTGGCATGAGGCCTACAGCCACAGAACCAGTGGACCCGCTTGAATCAGTAAGCACTCGACTTCAACTCCTATTTCCTGGGTATTTTTACTAAGACAGATCAGCTTCTTTCATGAGCAAACAATAACAAAGCGATGAAGACATGTTCCTCTGAACTCAATACCTTTAATTTCACGCCTGGATACTCGCCACTGTGAAGATGCCTCACCTGAATCGTGCAAAAACACACGGCCCTAAGAGGTGGAAGATAGTGTCATATTTGGCCAGCAATAACAAAAGAAGCAGGGTAATTTATATGCGGCATGAACATCCTTTCCGGCAACGGAAATTGACTCACAAAAGAGCACGGGAGAAAAATAGATACACGTATTTTTCAAACAGAAAAGAAAAAAGAATCTTCATTTTTAAATCAGATAACTACAGAATGGATTTGTGAACTGATCCTGCAGTGGCTTGACTGACATCAGCAGTGTAAGAGTTGTGACAACTGACATTTAACTGCTAATTAAAGGATAGATCAGCCCAGGGGAGATAATTAGATTACATCATATTTGAATCTCTAACGCCCAGACATCATGAAAATGTCACTGTTACGAATGGTAAGAAATAGGAATGCTTTGCCATGGATTGCTGCATTTGCTATGGTAGATATGGTTCGAAAATGTCTTGAAAGTTCAAGCATCATTGTTAGTTGCTTGTTAATAACATCCTCTGATAAACTCAATTAATCAGGAGTCTTTTCACAACTAAAGAAAAAATTCAAGTCAACTTAAGTTCGTCAGAACAACCTGTTTTCTCACGTGACCTGGAATGTGTTACAACACGGCTGGTTAATAACACCAAGTACGTAATTTTGGTTAATAACACCAAGTACGTAATTTTTTTATATTACATGGGCGAATCACAAAGTAATACAAAGTAGAAATCAATATGCCTTACATTTGTCTGTAAAACACTAAAACAACCAAACATGCGCCAACCAAACAATGCCGGAATTCCAGGAAGGTGATAAGTTTATGATTGGACAAATTAGGTGTCGCAACTTTAGGTACTCCCACTCGGAAGGACATGCAAACAACTTCTTAAACGGACACATCTTCGACGTCGAATTCCATATCCACGTTTGTTCAAACAGAGACGAGCCGCAACTCGAAAAACGCAGCAAGACTGTCTAACTGTGCTGTCTCAAGGTCAATTCAGTGCTCATGCGCAGGGAAACCCTGCTGACTGTGTTTTTTTATAAAAATTTACAATTTCAAAAGACTTTTAGATTTTAACTTGAACATTTGTTACTGAAAGCAGAATACAATTTACAATTGCTAACTTTAAATTAAAACAATTAATTAAAAGTAACTGAGTTTACTTTGCATTGCGCAAGCCTGTTTTTACAAAAGTTGTGTCATGTGATTGAAGTTTTAGACACGTGGAGTTTTTTGGCAAAAAAGACCGTTTTTACGTTCATGTGAAGCCTCCAGATTTTGATGAAATTTTCAAGAGGTTTTGCCCATGCCATAAACCTGAGACTCATGTAGGATTTTCTATTTAACAATCGTGCAGCTATTCAAGAATTGGATTTTTTTAAACAAAAGTCAGAAAATCAGAGGAAAAAATCCTGTCACAGTCAAGAAGTCAAAATGCCATCGGGGAAGTATAACTTATACAGATCTACAAAAACTCACAGTTACTGCGAATTCCTGGCACACTGCGTACCTTGGGGTATGGCTAGTCTGATTCAATGAGTTTATCAAAGCCCTTAAGACAAAGCCAAGCTGGCACCAATACACATGGGCCATATTATTTTTTGACAAATGGAAAAATTCATTGAATAGAGGGCCTATTAGTTATGGCCCTGTCGTGATCAATTATTGTGGTCAACAGTAAATGTCTCTCTAAGATAACAAACCCAAGGAACCCACTGTGCGCTGTGGTCACGATAACTCAACATAGTCTAAAACAAAGCTATGCCATTTATTCCAAGAAGACAAAAATGAGTCAAAGATGGAGACTGCAATAAGCAAACAGAGTTTGGAAAAGTTAAGTTCATCAATCAAGAAGTGAAACAGCTTTTTGATTTGTACAGGTCTCATTCATGTTTAAACTTAGTTGCCGTTCAACTAAATGATTTTTAACTACGTATCCCTTAGTCTTAAAGAACTCGTTTAAACTTAGTTGCCGTTCAACTAAAAATTTTTAACTATCACCTTTTCTCAAAGAACTTCACTTTAAATAATCGAGTTCCCGACCCAAACCCTGATATTCAATCGAATCAGAAACCCACAAGTTAGAATTTCTGTTTTTAATCAGCTTTCATTTGGTCATATTCATCTTGGCTATAAGCTGATCTCAGGTGTAAGTTGAATCTGGAAATGTAAAAGTTTGAATCTTTCACACATTGGTCGATGACTCTTAACTTTCCTTTCTGAAAAATTACTTTGAGTGAAATAAACCGGCAAACAGATAACCTAAAGCATTGATTTGATTAGAAGAAATAAATACCAGGTGGGCAGTTACTCAACCAGACACATCTTTGTAGAATTAAGACAAAGCCAAATGTTTGTTTTGTATCCCAAAGATCAAAGGCAGTGGGATCCTAACCAGAATGTTAGTAACATGACCAAGATGCAAAACTTGGTCAGCATTCAAAAATTCCACTCCAACACCAGCAAAAAAATTTATCACTGGTCTGACGATGTTTAGGACTGTGTACCTGTCTGCATTCCTAATTATGCTATGCGAACGCAACATCGTCACGGAAATAGTGCTGGAACCAAAAAACAAGGCATCAGTCGTCCACGACTAGAAACAAAAGCATTCTTCACGGTTTGCCTAATTAAAGTAGTTTGTTAACGAGTCAACGCTAACTTAAAACAAGAAACCCCAGTGGCAATTGCAGCATACTGTCTGCTCCAAAAACCACTAACTTTAACAAAGCAATTACAAAAAACAGACATGTTTTGAATGAAGAACGTGTAACACGTAATTCTTTCATCTCGTTACATTCGTGAGTTATTTATGTTCAAATAATTACCACTCTCACGCAGCTTAACGTTCACGGAGCATAAATCGACGAATTAAAAAATCTGCGGGGGAGTGGTAACTTGAACGAGGATGTTTAAAAAATTCTTTTGAAATCCAAGGTGGACTTGCATGCAAAAGTCTTGTGGGAAAGAAGAGGAGACAACAAACAGCAAGCTGTTGCGTTGTCAGGTATTGATGCGGGGGTGGGGGGCAGTACATGTCATCAACAGATTAACTACAAAATGAGGCCAGGTAGATGGGACTTTTAAAGTCAGTATGTACAATGTTCTGCAGTCAAAACAAAATTTCAACACAATTTCAACACAGACGTGTCTGCTCTTCCAAAGCAACGCCATCGTGTTTTTATCCTTTGTCTGAATTGAAACTGGTTTCGCTTAAAACAAAGGGATGTCTCTGACAGTCAAGTGCTTCAGCATTTGAAATTAACCCATCGTGACAAGCAAACTTGATCTGAAGCAATAAAAAATATCAATCATTCTCAAGCTTAGAACTCAATTCCAAACGGAAGTTAGGAAGAAGATTTATAAGGTAACAGCCATTAGCCTAAATCAAACCATACTGTACTTTCTGACAGAAGAGCTGGGTTTATTGTACCTTTAATGCGTGAAACCCAAAGACTGGCTCCAGGCATTGTGTTCACAAAGGTTTAAATTAAGTCAAATTATGACAGGCTTTAGGCAAGCATTTGAGCTCTCATAAAAACATCAAAACAACCATGAGATAAAATCTATTCATTTGCAGTGGCTCATTTTACAGCATGAAAAAATACAAGCCTACTGTGTTCTTCTAACTTCACTTGTTGCCATTTTTTAACAACAGATAACGGAAACATGTCACTCAACTATAATACAACACTACTTCATAATTGGTGCCATTAACGAGAATCCTTACGTCAAGCGTTAACCCACTTGTGGTATCCCTTAGTTATGGGACTTTAGGAACCAACGTGGCAGACAAATGAAACTCCTTGAATTTTTTGGTCGAATTACTCAACAAAAATAAATGATGAAGAAAATTTTGTAATTACTGTTACCTTGGTTTTGAACTACATTTAACATTTAGCAAAGTTCTCTTATTTACAGTAAGGTAATTAATCAAGACAAACCAGAAGAATTCCAATTTTGGCAATTTCCAGCGAAAAAAGTAAAACATTACCACAACTGCCATGTTTGGCTAAACGCCCATTCCAGAAGAACTCAGCTCAACAATTTCACTTTGAGCAAACACGCATCTCATTTTTAACTACCTAAGCGCTAACTAGAATGGATACATCGATAGCAGAAGCGTCCCTGTAACCAGGCAGAGTAAAATCACAAACAACAAACGTTTGAAAATCTCTTTGATATTGGATATCAAATCGAATGCTTTTTTGTCCACGCTGAGTGACCAAGGCACATTTCAGTAATTTTCACCAGGGCTCCACTGTGGTCAGTTTAGTTACCAGCTGTTGATGCTTTTCAGAGTCAGCTTGACCACTGGGCCCTGAAGGATCAGTTTCCAGGGACTGCTGTGAAGTGACCGATGTCCCTTCTATGATGTAATAGTCGAAGGAGCGAAACAGACTGGTGATATGGATGGATGACTGACCATGGAGACTTGGTTCACTTGAATGGAATGGTTTGCTGGAATGCATTCATTTAGTCTCGGGTGTTCCATGTAAAGAAAAGGAAAACTCAACAGAGCATAAGGAAAGCTGAACACAGATCTAAGACATCGTCATGCTCAACATATCATAAGGCGTGTCCGCTCTCATAGGGGCTGGGATTTTAGATATTGAGACAACCACTACTGCGCTTTGAACAAATAACCCCAACATGTTTCGCACTTAACATTACCATCAATCACCCTTTTCTGACTAAGTAAACTTCCCACTAAAATGAAGTGGAGATAGTTTCCTTTTCTCATGAATTATGATAGGCAAAAACCCAGGTCTAGTCTGGCTTACTGTGTGCTGTCCATGTACTATGACCAGAGTTACTTATCATGATGAGTCCTTGTATTAATATCAATGGGGTTCCTATCCTACTATTCAGGTATCACCGCTTCTATTTTCCATTTAGTAAGATGACTTTTAAGCAACTCATAAGGACAGATGCTTTACTTCATTCATATTCGTACAAGACCGAGTGAGAATCACATGTGCTAAATGAAATGTAGCCCAATGTGCAGTTTGTACGATATCCATTTTAAGTATTACTAATCATGATTCCATGTTAGACATCATCATTTATCCAAGCCAAGTACTTGATAGGTACAAATTATTTACACACAAACTTCTGAAACATACCTAAAAAGCAAGCTCTCAAACATACACTGGCTGATAATATTCTTAAACAACAATTACAAAATTTGAAAAGCAAATTTAGCAAAATGTGGAAGCGTGCAAAATAAAAATTACTAAACTTTCAGTTGTTATGACTGTCATTTACACTCTTTGAACTATGAATTACTTAACTGGATTCTTTTTGCTGCCTTTGACTAACTACCCAGGAGAACTGAAACGGAGGGGGTGGCGGAAGGAAATGACTGGCCAATTGGCAAACCTGAGGAGACTCCACTGGTGTGGCCGAGGGAGAAGGGAGAACAATTCAGCTCATGTTTTGACAACATGGAGTGTTGGATGCACACAACAGAACAGCTTTTTGAGACAGCTTTCAACACTCATATACATGGAGAGTAAACAACAACCTGGGTTAGAAGGCTATTCAGTTAACAGACCTCGGTGGGTGTAATGACCAAGTGATCAAAATAGCAATTCTAACTGGTTCTTAGGAAATAATTGATGAAAAGAAATTTCCCCCGGTACTAAGTATGTTATCATCGGTTTGCATCTAACTAGTTTTTAATATTTTTTATCATTGTCAAAAGACTTTTTGCTTACAAGTTTGCGATTCGAGTTTCAGAAGAAAATGATTACTTTTCATAAAAAATGAAATAAAACAAAGCTAATTCTCAGACTAGCACAGCATTTTATGAGTTTACCGGTATGTACTTTAGGCAGACAAAACTGAACAAATGTGAAAAGACTCGCATCTAAAACCAAACCCTGTGAACACAAACTAAACTAAACTTCCACTCAGTAGTTTTAGTCCTAATTTCTTTGTGTTAGTTGCAAGAAAAAATAAAATCGTGGCCTTTGAATTGACAAAACTTCTCAGAAACAGAAATGTCAAGCTTGAAGTGTCAGACACAACAATCTTTTTAATAAATGTCAATAATTCTATCATTGTCATCATCTTTGGTTGAGAAAATTGTGTCTCTAAAGTGCCGTCCACACAACGCCTACCCAGGCCTTTATCCAGGATTTCGAAAATAGGGTGTCCAAAATGGGGTTCCCAATATTCCAGGGCGTCCATAATTCCAATGCGTAACCCCCCACCCCCAGCAATCCCCCCAAACACACAGATTTTTTTTACAAAAAATGCATAGACCAAGGTTTTTACATCTAAGTTTACAAAACAGCCTTCTGCAGTGAGCATTTTTAATAAAAAATTGGTGTAGACCAAGACTTTTACAACATAAACTCACTTTTAGTATCTGACCAAAGAAAAGCAAACATTCAGGACAGCATTACCACTTTTGAATAAAAGTCGCTTAGTGGCCATATTGTGGCTCTTATTCAATAGAAAGTCAAACAGCTTTCAAATTAGATTTGTTACGGTACTTTCAGTAGTCAGAGAGGAGCCAATCTTTTGAACTTTCACACTACTTACAGATCATGGCATGAACGTTGTGAATTCTGATGTAAAACAGCCATATTTCGCAATCTTGAATTTGCATAAAGAAAGAGGAAGTCATTAGACAAAAACCACTTGAATGGTGACCCTGATGCCCGTGATATTTTCAACACATGAACAAACTCTAGGAATTGGTTATTTCAACAACAGAAAAACGTATCTAAGGTCAGAAAACAGAGAATAAATAATAAACAGTGCTGGAAACTATAATTTGAATGTAAAAATTGAAAGCTAGCTTTGAGATACAAAATTGGGTCGGTGATATAGTATTCATTCACATAACTTGAATACTACTAAGATAACATTAAAACATTGTTACAAAACTTATATTCAGTCATTATCGATATCTGACGAACTCTGTCATATTACATAAAAAATAACGAGAAAGACAATAAGAAATAGCATGTTTTTCATAAGTAGTATTATATACACTAGTCTGCTGAAATAAGTCAGAGCTATACTCATCAAAGAAAAAACGAAATTTATTTCGCCAAGTAACAAGGGGATACCCAGGGGATGCTCAAATATCATTCTGACAACCTTGGAGTAAAAAGAAATCCTTTGTTGGGGGAGCCTTCGAGCTTGATTACCCCTCCCACCAAACCCGTACTAGCACAACCGTTTTCCAGTGGTAGATTTTGTCATTGTGAATTATCTAATACAGAGCTGACATCTATTGGAATCAACAGGAACCACGGTGACTGGTTCCCACAGCAAGCCCAAACTATGTACAGTTCATAATCTGCAGCACTTGACCCAGGTCACCACAGAGAGCCTAATCTCATTTGGCGAAATATGTCCGACCAGTGTCTAAGGAACGCTTTATGACAAAAACAATATCCACATAATGTCAATCTCTCGCATACTCAAGTTGAGTCATCGTGTAAACTACATGAACCAAAAATTTTGTTTTCTACACCCACAAAACTACAGATCACAAAATCAGAGTCTGCCTGAATCTCTCCATCTTGAGAACCAAAAAATGAAAAGTAAGAACAAAAAGTTGCGATTCCAACAATTTTTGGGGCCTTTTTAAAATCTCTTACTATTCCTCCGTAGATCAAGATAGGGACAAAAACAGTTCATGAACGAAACTGATGAAAAACTGTAGCCAGGTTTAATAATTTAATTCATATCAAAAAAGGAACAAACTCATTTAGAAATATTTTTGACACAAAGAACCAAATTCTGAAAAATTCTATTTACAAAGTCCTCTGTCCACATGTCTTGCTTGATTTAGACAGATATTATCTTAGGGAAAGTAGTGGCCAAAAGCGTGATTATTCTCCTTATTTGCTTAAAAAATCATATATAGAGAGAGCTAGGTTGAATTCCAGGATTTCCAGACCCCCCTTACTTGCAAAGGCTGAAAAATGAAATTTCTGAATATCAACATGGAAAATGTAATTTACTACAAGAGCCTGAATTATGGACATTTTAGGAAAAGATGGATCCCTGTAGAAGGACTTTTTGAATAACAATCAAATAATTACACGTGTGACTAAAGTCGATTCTGGTACGAATGGGGTGTGCATGTTCTTTATTAAAATACATTTGTAAATTTACACCCTAGCTGCACAGTTAACGTTTATACCGTTTCTTCTGCAAGTTATAGTTGTGAATACAATGAACATATAAACAAGTAAAAAGTCCTCTGTCCACACTTATGACAAAATAATCCGCTCAGACCACTATCCAAACATATTACTAACACACGCTACAGTAATAGATTGATTATATATAACAAAAAGCTGACAAACATGTGAATTTCCTTAGAATACTATTAGCCACAATATCAAATCTATTTCATTAGAGGCTATAAATTTGACAGTCAGTATGCAACTGAACCAGTTAATAAGATTGTCTGCGGCAGGAATTCCAGGAATTAATCATTACCACAACCCACACAACTCAGACAAATCCACTTCAAGAAGCCACGGGCGACCTCTATTGGTAGCAAGCCAAACAAGAGCAGACAGACAATGGCCGTATCAACTTTCTCAGCCTCAGTTCAGCATCAGAGTAAAGGCACTTAAAGATAGCTGAGCTAATGGGGTACTTCTAATACAGGAGTCGGATTTCACTGTTCAACTGACCTGACTTTATCAAAGAAAAAAGTTGGAAGGACACAGGAAAGAGGTGAAACACAACAGACAATTTGCAGTTTAGATTGCAACGGATTTTTCACCAAGTCTCAAAAATGCAAGAACGCAAAGTTCACATTGTTGATGTAGCAAGACGTATATGTATGTCAATGTATATACAATCAAAACGTTGGCATACCCTATAGAGTCTTTACTTTCAAATGCCCTATTCAGAAGCCTAACTCAGAAATACCCTGCCAGTTTCCAGTTCCAAGATTAAATTCCAATTGAATAATAAATTTTGAGATAATGGTCAATATTTCCTAAACGATTTTTCAACTGTATTCACTTTTCAACTTTGAATTTTTATTATGAAATCAATTTCGGAACATGGAATATTGAATCACTATTGGAAATTTAAAAACGAAATTTTGGCGTCCAATGTTTCATGGTTCAATTTTGTGATCGTGTCACTACACCTTACAAACACTCACAATGCTGCAATACCATAAATTAATTTGATAGGTTGACAAGTTGTGTATCATTCCCGTCCATATATGACCAATTCTCCTCTCAACCATCTAAACTATTTGCTATCTCTTTTTAACTGGAGAAAAAATAAACTATTGATGGCTCCATCAACATGGAATGTGCAAAATAACAAAGAAGTTGGTTATATCTGACAAAGCGTGTGGAACAGTTAACAAACCACAACTGGTGGGTGGGTTATTTCTCAGTATAAATCTGTTTTTGAGACACAGCTAAATAGAACAAAAGTCCTCATATGTGAATCAAAAAACTTGATCAACCCACCGTGATAATTATAAAAAGCCAGCCATCCAGTAGTGGCAACTGAGAGAACAAGGGGTTCTCCAATACTACTCGTGAAGCACGTTTACACGTCAAACACACCGGTCATGTCAATGGCTACAACACCAGCTAATCTAAAACAAAGTACCTACAAAACCAGGTTTAACAGACATCAACTATCTTTTTATCATCGCCACTTGTGTGGCCCTCAGACTAAGGTCAAAGGTCAAGCAAGCTCAAACACATCTGAGTAAGACTTCAAGAGGCTATCTTGTAAAAACAATGTTTTTGCCGTTGCTTGTCTAAACATTTCGGCTCATTTCAAACTCTTGTTACTGAATACTGGGTAATAGTCACTTACAAGGGTCCTGCATTTTGAGAACCAGTTTTCTCCACTGAATAACCGACATGAAACTGGTTCTCAATGTCCGGTACTTTTTACCAATCTGCCGTTAATTGGGTCACATAAGCGTGTATTTAAGTCAAATTTAGCAAAGAGAAAGTACATCGATAGCAAAACAATGGTAATAATAACATGATTAAATTTCATTTGTTATACATGTAAATGTTCAAGATGAGATCTCAAAAACGCTGTTAGTGTTAGTTTTCTAAAATATCCTTTCGTTTTTGTTTCATGCATCTTCAGAGTTTCTTCATGAGAATCACAACGAGGAACATTTTAAAAATAATTCCTCATATTACTTTGGAGAACAATGCATAGAGCATAGCACCTGAAAGTTTCGTGTAAATCCGACCGGCCATTTCTGAGAGAGAAAGTTCCCAAGTTAGCCAAATCTCAACATGTCTAAGTGACCTATATAATCTCAAAACCATTCCAAGGAATACATGCCCACCCTCACTTATGTTAGGCAGAATGTTTTTTTTTTCAGGAAATGGAAAAATGTGAAACAGTCAGACATTGCAGTATACGAAATAAGAATTAAGAAGAAACTTCATTGAGCAATTTTACTCCACTTTGCTCTACAATAAGACAAAAAAGTTTCATGTTGAATTTTAATTTTTTATCAACTTGTAACGGAACATCGCAAGAAAAAACAACTAAGGCAAGTTCAAACTAATTGCCATCATCAATAGTCCAGGGTCTTGTATCCAACAGAAGTAATCATACCCTAGAGGCTATACCAAATAAACTGATTTTCAAGTTCAATTGAAAAGGCCATTCATCATCGAAAATCAACATTCGCAAACAGCAATTTTATACTTGACTGTATATAAACTTAAAGAGCAAAACTCCAGGTATTTTTGACAAGCACTCAGCACAATTTGTAGATCATTGTTAAAATTCGTCAATTTATTTATGTCCTCATTTATATAAATGCAGCTATGTTTATAAAAACACACAGCCATACAGAACTAGAACAGCAAAATAAAATCCTACACATTGAAATCCTGCAGAACAGTGAAAATCAAGACAACAGAGGGGCAAAGGAAAACTGAGATTGCCATCAAACTATTCAAGGATTTGGCATGTTGCAAGCAGAGGCTTGTTTATATTAGCAGTAATCATAACACAAGTCATTCAGCTCCAGCACATGCCAGCCTCTCTCCCAATGGCAGAGAACTAAAGCTGCATTGTACAACAATTCCTTGATACTACAAACAGTCAAAGGGTTCATTAGTGAATGCCAATACACTATAGTCTATATGGAAATCATGGCAGTGAACTGTGTTTGACCAATGGCAAACCTTATTGAGTAGGTACAAACTGTAGGTAATGAATTGGCTTTGAGTAGAAACAAAACTACAACACAGGTAAAATAAATGCTGTGATTTAATCACTCGTTAGCCATCAACCAGCCTGTATACACAGAAAAATAACCACATAATACAGATATTGTTCTAGGGTCATAGCTCAGCAAGGGGTTCTTAAAGAAACATAAACAAACACCCAGCAATGGCTTTGCAGGCAACAGTAAAGCTGGTCTCGCTACAGATTTGAAAAACCAAGTGGCAGCTGTTTTGGGTGCACTTCAAGAGGGGCAATTTTTGTAGACAGAACCCACGTCACTGCAGAGATAACACACTTTATTCAACTGACTATAAACAGTTTTATTTAACCACCAGGCAGCGCCAACATTTTGTCTTGCAAGTGTTTACACACAATAGATTAAATTATTTACACCAGAAGAAATCAGTCAGTAACCTTATAACATAACACACCGTACTGTTTGCACTGCTCTGTTATTATCGTAACAAAATGCATATCTAATTCAGAGACAAATTTTGAAAACCTGAACATTGTGAACGATTCAGAGCTGAACGAAAGCGAGAGTGACGCCAGAACGTTTTAGACTCTTCATCGATCTTGAGACTACCTGAAGTTGTGAACACTGTGAGATTAGATAAGAGGCAACGAAATTATATCCCCCGTGATGATACTTTGAATTATTCCACCTATGAATTGTTACAAACATTCTGCAGTATACTTCTCAGTTACACCTGATCCCTCTACTCAGAAAATGTATTTGTATGTAAATTTATGTTTTCACACCTTGTTAACCAAAGTATAAGAACTCCTCTTCTTTGAACAAGTGTTGCGAGCTGAAACGAGCGTCCTACAGCGTAACCTATCATTTGACATCATGGTACAGTACATGCCAAAATAATTCCCCAACAGAAGCAGAGGCTAAATTCGTTGTCAGAGTGGTTTTCCCCGTGTGACCCACAAATGAAGGGGAATGTACAGGAAGTCAGTAAGATGGCTAACCCACTCCATGATTGTAACTTTGCTTCCATAATAATTATTACTGGGCAAGGCATTTAGTTGTAAACAGAATTAGCCTGTTATGGCAGGGGAAGCCTATCTTGTGGATTAATTTTGCATCACTTCAGCAGTGGGTTACCCAAGGGTCCTGCCTCTGGAGGGACCACTGTGCTTGTAAACATCCACCATGGCTTATCCTTCACCAGCAGCCCAGAGCTAGACTGCAAGCAGTGCCAGGTGTTATGAATTAAACTCATGGACAGCGGCAAGACTTCTCTAAAGCTGAAGTGTTCGGCTTAAAATGATATAAAGGGATATCCAGGGATATTCTCACTCCTGGAATGAGAGTTGCTGTTGCCTTCAGAAGAAACTCATTATGATGCGAAAATAGGTTCACAATTTACAAGGGCAGAATTCAGCAGCAAGAAATTCATCTTTGCAGCAAAATTTATTTTAGCCTAGGTCTGTTGCCATGGCTATGCAGCCAGTTAAATTTGGTCCAGAATATAAACAAACTGACCTGTCAAAAACAAGCTGGATTCAAGATGTACTGGTATCAAATATCAAGTTCTTGCTTGGCAGGCTCTTGAGGTCAAACGATAAGATAGTTCACTTCTCACATACAGTTCCTCTAACAATGAGACAGCTCATGTGTTACAATTCTAAGAGGACAAGACCACTCTTATCTTTTAAGTTGAACCTCACCTACTGTAAAAATTCCTCAGTTTGGGACAAGAGTACCCGCAAAAATTGCCATATTTCGAATTTTTAGAGGCAAATGCTCAAAAATTTACCAAATGTAGAACTACATCTTTGTTGGTAAATAGCCCAACAAACATACTAAAAGCAAAGTGAATTTTCCAGAAAAGTTATTTTTGGTGCTCAAAATGACAAAATGGAATTTCTCGTGTTTCGTCATATTGTGTCCCAAATTGAAGAATTTTTACGGCACGTAATCTTTTGCCATTCTGGCAGATTGCCTTTTTTCTGAATGAAGACAAATTAGAGACTAAGTGAATTTGATATATTCATATACCCAGTTGAGCCAACTAGTGTTGGTTTAACAAAACAGTCTCTTCACAGGAAAATTTTGTGGACAGTTATTTCTACACCTATAGTGTGTAATGGACAAGGACAAGGCCAACATGATATCCTGGAGATTATTTTATTTCAGTCAAAACTGACAGCAGTGATCGGTAAATGCTGGCAACCACGTTTTTAGTGGGAATCTGTCTTGAGACGTCAAATGTGACCTCTTACAGCATCACCGTATATGGCGAATGTCAATCTCACGAATTTGGATGCTCACTTTTCAAATGCTAACACTGTTGGTTACACAATCACTAATAGTAAATCCCATATGTCCTTAAAACCATGAAATGGAGGTTGAAACCAGAACATAACCATTAAACTGGGGGTAATGTTGCAGTCTATAATGAAACCAGAGTACAAAATGGAAATATTTACAAGTCACCATGACAACAAACTAGGCATATGGTTGTCCATTGCTCATCAGACATAAAAACAGGGACATTTGTGTTTACTACCACAGCCGAGATTCATTTGAGCAACTTCCAAAAATGGTAGAAGTGAGAGTAATGGTCTAACATGTGGTAACGCTAAAAAATAGTTCTATCGAGAAAAAATCCTTAAAATAACAATTTCTGGACCAAAATTAGGAGTTCATCTATGGTGCGTGGGAGAATATATGTATGACGAGTACTCACACAGGAAGGACAATATTTTGTCAACCTTTAACATTAACACCCATCGACGAAGTCATAACAACTGACAGTGATAAAAGAACTACTTTAGATTTCGATGCAGAACAGTAGGATATGAAATTGTATTATTTCAGATTCAGACATGTTAGTAAAATTTAGCCTTCAGAAGACTGACACCACGACACTGAGGGTGTGAGGTTGACTCTGAACACAGACCCCAACTCATATTTTCGGCTCAAGGTTGCACAAAGCAATACCTGATGTTGGCAAACATTAAACGGGCTTTTTGAGTGAAGGACAGCGAGTAAGGAGCAATATTGACTAAAAAAAGTCCAAGTGTCCAAGTTCAAAGATTGTATCTTAGCTACGTGGGAAATTAGTCGCTGGAGTTCAAATATAGTCAACTCTCACCAATTTCGGAAATTCTTATATATAGTAGGCAAATGAAACTTTTTCCCCATTTTTTCATTGCAAAATACATAGCTCAAACTTAATGTGTGTCCATGTTATGTACCACAGCAACTACCAGACAATATTTCAAAAAGCTGTTGGCATCCACAATAATGGTAGAAGCCCTCGTCAGTTTTGGCAATAAATTGACGGAGATTTCAACGTAAACGCATTTACCACAGTAAGAAGACTTCATGAAAAATACCATTTTTTCCAGTATGATAACTTGACAACTCTTCACCTCAGATTCTCAACTTCACATTTTGCCTATTCTTGGTTTGTTTATTTTTTTAGCCTCAAAGTTTTAGTGCTAGCTATTGTATTTTGTCTGAGACTCTTCAAGAGCAACAAAAGCTTGGTGATTAGCAGCCCTATTAGAGCCTGTCTGTTTAAAATGACAAGATGTTTAAATTCTCAAGGCGGCCTACCACAGTTTGTGTTCTGCTGACCACTGATATCGCCAGCACTTTTTTGTTGGATTCCTTATTGCCAATGGCTAACCATAGAAGAGATCAAATTCGGTTGAGGTAATCACGCCCCCAAGGTTCCCAATCCCAAGAAAATTTGTGACTTCCAATCAAACTGTGGAGAGTTCGTCAACAGAAAGCAATATGTAGTCGTATTTTTTCTGGTTACAACAACTGGAGACATTGAGAAGAGCTTCAGTAGGGCCCTCGTTCATCTGAGGGGAAAGGTGCCTGTGCCTTCTGAGAGGGGAATTTTTTTTGGGGGGTGAGGGGAAATTCTACCTCCCGATCACCATCAATAGCATCCCTCACCCTGTTGCAAGGGCTCATAGGTCTGCCTTAAGTAGTCAAAACTAACTTCTTGTGCTCTTTCAAATTATGACCTGTGTGAGTTACAAGTAATTTGAACCTTGAGGGGAACTTTTCAATCACTTTAGGGAAATTTTTGGGCCTGGTGAAGAAAGTTGTGAGTTGAAAGGTGCTCAGTGCCTGAAGACTTTAACTGGGTTCCACATGGGAGGCTTAAAATGCTAGACAAGAGAAGGGGGCATTTTTGCAAGCAGTCTGTTTCGTAACAGCCCAAACCACTCTTAAAGAGGAAATTGACGTCAAAATGCGTTCATTCTCTGAGATTAATGCAAAAACTAAATACGAGCATCCTTCCCATGTGAATGTGTGTCCTTGGAAGTTAGTGGCCTGGCTACAATTACTAGTGAAACGTCAGCCATTTTGGGGCAACTCAAACTGCCAGCAAAAGTGACGCTGGCGACCGTAGGCAGGGCGTACGTTGCAATAAAATTACACGAATGAGAAACTTGTGCATTCAAATTTGAACTCGGTACTGATAGCGTCAGAGCACATTCTATGCAAACTGTATCATTGTGCAGTGTAGGTCATATATCCATGTCGAGTTTATTCACATGAATCATCCATGCATGTGATATGCACTCTTCTGTTACTGTCTCACCTGTATCTTTTATTTCCCCCTGCAGAGAATCATTAGTACCAAGACTTTGATTTCCTGCACTTTTATGTCATTGAGTATTTACCTAGAGAGCAGTACATGTGCTGATCATTTTGTTTCTGGATTGAAGTTCAAGATGGTGATGTTCATCCGGGAGTCCTAACATACATTAGTACCCCACAATCTAGTTTTCTTGACTATTTATTGAACACAGACGGAGATTTACCGCAAAAAAGTCTACATCATTCTATTCCAAAATGAACTTCAGACCTCATGCAGCAGCCTTCAGCTAATCGCACCAGCTTGCAGTCGCGGTTCTACAAGGTCGATTTCAGAGTTTACTTTCCACACCCTTCAGATGAGTTCGACTAATAACGACACTAAAACAAGGACAAAACTCTTGTAATCAATGTCAAAAAAACGTACTCACCTAACTTTCTTTTATGATTTCACCCATTTTGTCAATTACTCCTCATACTGGTCTTGTTCTATAAAAAGAAAGAACAGAAGAAATGAAACACCAACCCTCAATTCAATCTCTCTCACCCAAATCTTCCAATTTTCTTCACCAATTCAATCTTTTTCAAGATTTTGAAGTGGGAGTCATATAAGAAACAGAAAGCAAAAACAAAATTGACAGTTTTAACAGCCTTTATGTAATACTTTGCACTGTACTTTCAGACAAACACATTGTACAGGATTTGACAACCAATTTAAACTTTAAGCCAGTCACATCATGACTGTGCTTTTATAACCTTATGAAGACTTCCGATGTAAACATTGTAAAGTTCACGTACTGGGCAACAATACACAGAGATGAACCACACTATTTTGGATGTAACTACATTTGTATTTCTTAAATTGGGCCTCCAGCCTCCAATACATTAAATGCTGATTGATCAAACATCAACTCCGTTTTACCACATTAAATCTTTGCGGGAGACAAACCAACGCTATTTCGAAACACTCACAGATCAAAAGATGAACATGTGACTAGATATCAGTCCTCAAAGCTCACAGAGGTTAGGTCACCCTCAGTCCAATCCAGGATCTTGGCACCACAACAATGTTTGAACACACTGGGCTAACACAGGCACTGTACACACTATTGACATGTCTGGAGAATATTGACACACACACATTCTATTATCACTATTTACAATAATGACTGGCTACACTTATCCACAGTAATCCCTGAGATAGACAGGGGTCAACAAGGGTCAACCTACAACCCTCCTCTCACTGCTAATGCTTCTCCATGTTGGTGAATTTTACCTAGAGCAGCCCAGCTTTCTTGGTATAATCATGACCAAATGACCACAGTTTGATAGAAGTGGTAATTGAGAATTTGGAGTCACACGTTCTACGAACAAAAGTCAAAATGACTCTGCACGTATTATGATCGCTGTTTACTGAAATCATCTTGTTTCAACCATGAAAAGGAAAAAACATATTTGGAATAAAGGGAAGAAATAAAAAGAATACTACTTGTACTTTACCTCAAGAGGAGGCAGTGTGGCCTAGTGTGATAGGTGCGCGCCTTCATTACTCGAGGTCGTGGGTTCGAGTCCCACTGGGCCACACTGCTAGACCCTTGAGTCAGGTTCTAGCTCCTCAGCTCGGTTTTAACTACATATTAATAAAGCACAAAATATTTCCAGGTTATCAGTGCAATGGGCCCACATGCGCGGCCTGTACACATCTGGTATAACGTGTACCAGACTGCCTGCAATTATTTTTTTTTATACTTTACCTCACACGTTTCATCGTTTAATAGGAAATGAGTACTTTAACAGAAATTTATTTACAGTACACATCTCAACAAGTAAAAACTCATCAGTTAGTCTCAGATTTATTTCATGAATAGACAATTAAAAAGTAAGGAAAGAAGATAACTCGGTCATTTGCGAATGCTGTTGTGAACTTTTTAGTGCCGTCTAGCAGTGAGTTTATTGTCTTTTAAAAGTTAAAGGTCTTCTCTGAGACTAACATGCAACATTTCCGATTCTGGTTTGCAGGTAATTTATCGTTTTAATTGATTTTTTTTCCCCAAAGTCATGAGGGTCCTCCGTACGATCTGCCACATTGCTGTCTCTATAATTTAGCCTGAGAGAATATTAAAAGGAAAGGGGTTCACTATCAATTTTGCTAGTGAAAACTTGAACCTGCAGAAAAAAACTGGCAATCAAGTTGGAAAAACATTGATAGCCTTTAGAGGTGTCCCTCTATACACCAAAGGCACTAAAAACACTGCGACTGTGATCTTTATGCCAAATTACCGTATGGCAGAATTTGCTGAAAAGCTTCCAGAAGCCGAGTACAGGATAGGTCAACACAATATCTAGAGGAATGGGTTGTATCATGAAAAACAGAGAGAAACTTTGTTCTGAAGTGGATTACACAAAATATGACATTTGGGGGCACTGACCAGTTACAACCTTAAGAAATCTCCACATTTGTTGGTTCCAAATCTCAACTGACAATTAGGAGTTTTCCTGTAGGTCTGTAACATCTGTGACATTTCCATAAACAGTACCACCATCTCAACTGACCCAAGTAGAGGCAGTAGTCATCTCATATGCCTTTTATATGCCGGAAGCTTTTCGGCAAATCATGCCTCACACTGATTAAAACATAGAAGTCATGTTGCTTTAAGTACCATTTGCGCATGGAGGGACACCTTAAGTGGTTGTTGATATCTCAAACTCTTCCCGGCTCAATCAAGTACTCCCACAATCACACTTATTTCGGACATTCGTTCAGTTGTCTAAATCGGCAACTAGCTGTTTTTATACAGCTCGCACCAGGGGAAATGACGTGATATCCCTTGGCGCGTTCAGAGTAAAACTGGCTAGTTAAAGACATCAACAACCTCCTATGGTGTCCCTGTACGCACAACAGGTACTTATAGCCACACGACTTTGATGGTTTAAACTTAATTCACCGAAAAGGTTCCAACATATTAAGCCTATTAAGGTTAGCCAGTAAAAGACAAGTGGAGTAAACAGGTCCCTGTTTGCAAATGGCTACTGAGAACCAGATTTCATTGAATAATGTCAATACTGCGATTATTTAGTGAAACTGGTTCCCTGTAGCCATTTTGAAAAGGGACCCGGTTATTCCACTTTTAGCCGGTAGCCTATGTGATGTCTACCGACTCTAACTGAGACGGTGTCGGTGGTAGGCTAGTGTCTAACATTCCCATTGACAACGAAAACGATATAAAACTTTAAGGAAAAGATAGTTTGAAAATGTTCTTGTCTGTTTACATCACAAATATGAAATCTTTGAAAATATAACAAGAATTGGACGTGATGACTGAATGCAAGACAAAAACATGATTCCATGGCGGCCGCCATGTTGGCTAGATAAGTGTGTCATCCAAACAAAATATTGACATAAAGACAACGCGATTTAGGCAACAAAGAACATCATTTGACAATTCTAGATATATGGAAAGAATACACCATGGAGACTTGACGGTACACACAGTATTTTGAAGAAATTAGGAACATGAAAACATGAAAATACATAGCTCTTTCCTTACCAAAATAGCTTGGATCCACAAACTTTACTAAGTTTTTACTCGTTGACTGCTTCGGCAAGTAAGGGAGATAATTCTAAGAGTTACTAAGCTCAGTGACATCTATGGGTTAGAATGGAAGTTATTCTGTTGCACAAATTCGTTCTGTCTTTTGACTTCGAATTGTAGACTGATTTTCTGACGCTTAGACTTAGCTTGATTTCGTAAAACGTACTATTTTTAGTCAAAAGTCAAAAGACAATAGCCTCTCCGAGAAACAGTCCCCTGGTTAAATTTTCAATTGTTTTGATTTGCGAGATTAATATGAGATTCAAAATTACTTCGTTGGCCTATTTCTTTAATTAAAAAGAACGATTAAAGTAATTCACGATAATGAGTGAGATGAGACAGATGCGTCGTTAGGCCTGTGTTATAGCAGCCAAGCTTCCTGGATGATATGACATTTTCCTTTTTTACAATAGTTTAGATTGAAACTCACTTTACTGATGATATAAATGTTTCCAAGGAGCTATTTCGGATCGTATAGAGTCTACTCGATAGACGGACTTAGGGAATGACAAGGGCATTCTCCTCCGTAATTAATGGCTCCTACCGGCGTTAGTGCCGTCTTAGGGTTGCCACAAACTCTAAACTTGTCCTTTGGACGTTGCTGTTAGCGCCCCGTTCCCAGTCCCCTTCGCGACATTTTAGATCCGCTCGGGTGGTACTTCCGGCGACAATTCCTTCAAAGGAGAATCCCTGCCCTCCCTTCTTCCGAGGCAAATAGTGCATTAATTTAGTTTTTTCTCATCATATGAAAAATATTACAGGCCATCTGGCATTTCATGAATTGCTTCCATCGTGATTCTTTGTCGTACACCTGGAATATAAGGCTCTTGACGCAATACATGTACAATATTTGATCGAGACTGGATGAACAAGCCTTGTAGGCGTGCAAGTAAAACGTTACGTTACTTCTGACTCTCGAATAAATGCGATTGACGTTGTTACGCCTTCGGGGCTCAAGACGTGGCTGTCACCGTACTCCCAGATTCTGGTACACTAAGCAAAAATTTGGACACAGAATGAAAGAAGCGGAAAATATTTTACATGGAGCATTAAATTATAATAGTTGTCAAACAGTGACATGGCTGGATCATGATGAAAAGGAAAATAATATGTCAACTAATCGCGCAAGATTATCGGGCAAATAAAACGTTTCCATGAGCACGGTGTATGTATGTTTACCGATGCGTATTTGAATTCATCATGCAAGAGGTCTACTGCTTTACACAAGTATTCCATTGCTCAATTTAGTTCTTACGCGCAACAGTTTTGGATCTAAAACGTTGTTATATGTTCGTTGGTCGAACAGTTGTTGAACTTACTATTATTGGAAATGAAATGTTTGCAGTTGTGAAGTTCGAGTGTCATTTTTATAACTTTTGTTCTATTACTTCTTTGTGCGTTGATATTAGTTTATAGCGGCATTAAAGGCATTTGGATAAGTGGCCTTTCGCGATGATAAATAATTTTTGTACATGCTCACTATAAGCCATTGAAGATTGTTAAAACTACTACTGCTTGAAAATATATTACAATTTTTCACACAGTCAACTTCCACATTATTTCTAAAACAGTATCATTTGCTGTCGCAATCGAAATAACACACCAACACACGCATATACCCAAAACTCCATTTTACAAATCAATCACGGCAACTCACTGATTAAGTTTTCACATTTCTAGAATTATCAGCGAAAATACTCTCTTCCGTTCTAGATAAAATAAGCACCCACTCGCTTGCTCGACTTACAACATATTACAGGCAGGAAGAATATCTCAGATACTTGTTTCTTATGCATTGACTCCAGCTTATTTTTTCTGGAATTTTGTCCACCGTTAACAATCACATAAAAATTGCATTATTACACAGAAAAAACACTCATTTTTCCACACATAGGTCCACGCACCGGTACATGCTCACGCGCATCCACACGCACATGCACACGCACACGCGCGCACACCAGCAAACTTCCACGCAAACATATGCACAAATGTTATCACACATTAACAATTTGCATATAGAGTTGGATTCTGTGGAGCGTACATCTGTAGCACCCCTTTTTGTTTTTACTAAGGTTTCAGGATTATTGGTTTATTTATGTATTTATGTATTTATACGTTTATTGAAGTATTCATACCACTGATATATTATGCCCGTCTCCCAATGGTATGTCAAATGTATCAATAGTAGATGATAATTTAACCGTCTCATATTTTCTATTCCTCGGTGTTTTTTGTTGTGTTCTATTTTGTTGTACCATGGTCCACAATGAAGAGGTTTTTGCCTTTGAGGATCTCCGGTTCTCATATAT
>NMRA01000477.1:132693-182721 GCA_002633005.1 Phoronis australis
GGGTTGTGTGTGTGTGTGTGTGTGTGTGTGTGTGTGTGTGTGTCAGCTCTCTCTCCCTCCTCCCCCCTCTCTCATTGTAAAAGTAAATACATTTTTATGCAGTGAACGTATAACGAAGTCGAAGGAAGATTTCAATAGTCGCCGATTCCCGACGTTGGCTTCCAGTCAAATTTGATACCTAAAATAGAATTAACAGAAATCCAGGCGATGTCCTTATCAGTTGTAGGGCGGATCCAGGATTTTGAATTAAGGGGGGCCAGGACAGAGTATTACTCAGGATTTTTCCGTCAGACCGCATTCGCACCCCCGAACTGCCAAGTGGAATCTGGGAGATTCTGGGGCATGGCCCCCTTGGCCCCCTCTAAATCCACCACTGAACTGAAATATAACGAAAATAAAACACAAGTGTGTAATTTCCATGACAACAAAAACTGACTAGCCAAGGATAAAAAGTCTCCTGACGTCAACAATTTTCGAAGTACTACACGCCATCATGTTCGCAAAACAAATTACTAGAGTCTTCCACATAGGAAGCATTTGTAAAATGTGGAACACAACTTAGTCGACATTGGTAAACGAGAAAAAAATATGGTTGACTTTAATACCGCAAATAGAAAAGGTTACGGAGTGGCGACGATTAGTGGACGCAGGCGTTTGGAACCAAGAGGATACCTTCGAAAAGTTTCAAAGTGCAGTGGCGTGATTCTGTGGAACGAAGGCCAACAAAGATTATTTTCATGTTTTGAATTTACTCATAGAGCTAGAGGACAGGTAGTCTTAAGACTGCAACTTGGTCGTACGCACTACACAAAAATTTTTGAAAAATTATTGAATTTAACCTGAGTGAAAATACAAATTATCTGATAACAATACACATAACTGTTAATTACTGATGTAATTTCTACAAATTATTCCTAGACAGTGACGCGTTCATAATTATTTGGCTAACCCATTTTTTTCAATACTTGTGAGGTGGGAGCGTAAGACTAATTAGTTTTTGTCTTACATTCTGTGACCCCAAGGGGTCTATGGTAATGTATGTTCAAGGTTAAATAACAGTGTGTGCGGCACTAAGTATGCCTCTCGTGCAACCTGTTACAGAGGTATTGTGACCTAGCGTTTGCTCATTTCTTTCAGCTGATTAGTCTCACCAACACAGTGGTGGATTTAGGGGGGGGCAAGGGGGCTCTGGCCCCCTAAAATTCTCCCAGATTCCATTTGACAGTTCGGGGGTGCGAATGTCTGAGGGGCAAATTCTTGGCTAATACTCTGCCCTACCCCTCCCCCAACTTAAAATCCTGGGTCCGCTCCTGCAACAGGTCCATATATTGCACAGTAAGAGACAGTTTTGTCTTCGGCTGCAGGCTGATTTATTAAGTGTTGCGGAAACTGTGCCGTCTGAGGCTGCCACAAAGGTTAAAGTTGCTGGACCCAAGTTTACCGACTAAGAATTGCTAAAATCGCCATTGCTTTATACACTGAAACGAATCGTGGTCTTTGATCCGGGTACAAAAAAAACCTAAACCCGCGTGTCATTGAAATGTCTAATTAGAATAGCGAAAATTTAAGGCTGTTCTCGCAAATTCGGTTCAAAAACTTTAAAATGACCAAGATTGTTTGTGAGGTTTTAAAATTGAGTATCGCCGTCAATAATCATCCGTACACGACGACATCATACGGAAGTCGAGGTCGAGAGTGACAGAGTCACAGTTACATCACAGAACGCGCACAGACTGCGTGACGTCTACAGTATAGGTGATAAGTAGCATGTCTTCACGGCAAACCATCTTCAGATTTTTGTGTCTATTTGTCATTGTGTCGAATAAAGCGACCGCTCGGAAAACTATGATAGAAGTAGCCAAGTATAAGAATGCCAAACAATCTGGAGAGCTATACAACGCCTCCCCTTCCAAGGCAGTAGACGACAACAAAAGAACCCTTTTCCTTCAAGATGGCTGCACGCACAGTGAGCCTTCGCATTACCCTTTTTGGGCGGTTGACCTCGGCAGCACCGGACCATATGACATAGTCGGTGCTATGGTCACTAACCGAGCTGATGGATTTGGCTATAGGTTACACGATTACACGGCGTCAGTCAGTATGCTCTCCCAAGATCTATACGGTCAGGTGTGTTACTTCCGGGAGGGCACCGTGGACGAAGGAGCTGCCGAATTTTTTTCTTGCTATAAAGTCCTCCGAGGACGCCAGTTCATTATACGAATACAGAGTAACCAAGAGGACGAGATATTGTCATTGTGCGATGTCGAAGTGTATTCGGAGATTAATAACGTAGCTGTTGGTCGAAAGGCGTGGCAATCTTCGACTTATTGGAACGGTAATGCTATGTACGCCGTTGATGGTGTTACTAGAAACATCTTCGATAGAACTAACTTTTGCACGCACACAGAATACCAGACAAAAACTAAACCCTGGTGGAAAGTCGATTTGGGAGACATGCATGAAATATACGGAGTGGTTATCATTAATCGAAAAGAGCTGGGGAAGAGGTTGCATAATTTCCACATCACCGTCTCCAATACCACAGAACCTGATGCTGTTGGCGGAGTATTGTGCAAACGACGACAAGGTGTTGTAGGTGACGGTCAAACGGAATATCTTAAATGCAAACAAGTTATACATGGTCGGATTGTTGCCGTACACAAACATTCGTACGGAGTCCTTACCCTTTGTGAGCTGATGGTTCACGGGAAGCCGATAGTTGGTAAAGACTGTGCCATCGATCAAGATTCACTTTCTCTTTTCTGGACGGCACAAAGTGTTGATGGTTCAAATGTTAAAGTATTCCCTGAAGGAGTTTCCAGAGTACCTGTTGGTTCAACAATTAAAATAAGATGCTTCAAAGGGTTTGCGTGGAGGTCATCTGGCGGTGCTTACACCAAAACGAAAGTCTGTCGAGAGCCCGGTGAGTTCCTCAATGAACCGCGGTGTGAGGGTTGTCTTATGTCACTTCTCGGAACAGAGTACAAGGGAATGCAATCTTTCAACAATGTTTCCGTCTGCCAGGAATGGAGAATGCAAAGCCCACACGAACACCCTTACTCTTTGGCACTGGGAGGAGAAGATAACTTTTGTAGAAATCCAGACATGTCTACCTCAGGTCCTTGGTGCTACACGATGGTCTCCGTACCTGTCAAGGCACCTTGCCCAGAAATCCCGATATGCAGAGGAATCGTTCTACCAAACTTCAATTGTAAAAAGGACAAAAAGGGCACGGGTTACGTTGGTCTGGTGGACCGTGCCAGGGATCAATCCCTTTGTCATAAGTGGAACGATCTCGATCACGATCGGACTTATCCGGATTCTTTCGAGTCATACTGTCGCAATCCCTCTGGATCCGAAGAAGGTCCGTATTGCTATGACGACGCAAGACAGAAGAAAATCTGTAACGTTATTCAATGTGAGGACTTAGAATCAGCTTATTACCCCTTGATGAAGGATTTAAAAGATTATGATGTAATTGTTCATGGACTTTTTAATGTTACAAGATATGATTTCAACTAAACAACGGTAAACTATCCAGTCATTTACATGGGTGCATGCGATGGACGCCACGAGACAACATAATGTGAAATCCGAGCAATGTTGTTAATGAGATTTTCAATTTTTACCACCTATGTGCAAGACAATTACGGTTAACGGTTACTTCGTTTACAAGATTTGAAAGTTAGTGAGTTTCGTCGTCACCGGCCAATCACTTCAGTGGCCGCCATTCTGCTGGCAAGCTCCGAGGGCTTGCAAGATCTTGCTTTCCTCGCAAAAACTTGGTACACTGAAAGTTACAACTAGTTGTCCAGCAACTTCACTGTCTCTCAAGTCATTCAGTTTCTGGGGGCCCCAAACTGCCTGGGGTCCATCATTACAATCCTCCCCTACCAACCATGACACCCCCCATCGCTACAACTTTCGAGATGTCCTTGTGGAGTTGACAGTCGGAACCTCAATTTTCCGACACTCCCTCGAATTTTCCAACGGCTGCGATCGATGATTGAGTCCTAGGTCCAGTGCATGTGACGACGAGGCAGGACCTATATTATGTCCAAGTACATAAGCTGAATCACAACATTTCAATACTCTCTGTGAGGAAGAGATGAGGCTCCAGTGCGTGGAGCCTCAAGATATTATTCAGCTCTGTTGGGTAATCTAGTACAACTAACCAAAACAATAGCGTTACAAATATACCAGGGACCGGGGTCTAATCTTTGTACTCGAAATATAACTTTGAATTATTTTTAACAGTTTACAGTTCACGTTAGTACGAACTCAAGATAAATGCGTATTATTTTGTACTGAAGTATGTTTTGGTTTACGTAGGATCACAGTGTAATCCTATTTTTTAATTGATCAGATGACTCCATCATTCAAGCTATGAATGAACAGGAAATCCTGAGTTTTCACTCGAGTTTGCAGTCCAAATCTAGGGGTCATCATATGCGAATTTGGACTATACGCTTACTTGCTCCATCCATAATGTACTCGAGCACAGGATGACAGATAAACATCTTGAGCTCTAATTAATGCGAAATAATGCTGAGCGCAGCCTCCAATCCAATGATCAGATCTGGTCTCATTTTGATAAGCTAGTTAGTAATAGATACGAAAAACTCACTTTTTATTATGTGGTTGCCACAACTAGCCGTAATGTTTTGTTACTCTAAAACCTTAGTGGTTTCTTTTTTTAATGTAGTAAACAATTTCTGCACTATGCTGAGGTTTTTGTTTGTTTATGTTATTGTTAATATAGTTGTCCTTTAATTCCATTTGATTTCCTTTTGTTTTCTTTATTTTTTTGTTAACCCTCATTATATTTTTTATTTAAATACTTTGTTTTTTTCGAGGTGATATATATTTATTGAATGAAGAATACATCGAACATACAAGGAAAATAATGACAAACCAGAAATCGCCAATCTTTATATCTGGGTTGTACGCAGTACGCATAGATGAATGTAGTATACATAGAACTATATACATGTAAGTAGTATATAAGATAAGTATTCAAATATTTAGATATGCTATTACGAACATATTAAAAACAAAAAACATGTACAGATATGGAAATCATAAGCAACAAGGTTTAGAATCGATGCATAAAAATTTAATAACATTGCTTCAGAGGAATTCATTGTGTCGAAGATCAGACTTCCATTCAATAATAATGTAACTTTAGTAGAGATATTACTACAGAAATTGAAACCATTTACAATTATTTGGTTTTCGTTAAGTGCACGAAAGAGTGAGTTTCTCGGGTATTCGACGAGGGCACAGTTTAAGAAAACATGAGGATAAGATTGATGGTCACCACATTTACAGTTTGTAGAGACGTTACTAAAGTTGTGCCTAAACTTGTCGGAGTTGAGGAAAAGACCGCATCTCAATCGGTACAATGCTATTTCATTTTCGCGGGGAAGCGAGAATTGTGTCAGGGCTACTGAGTTGACAAAATTATGAAAAACAGTTCTAAAATTGTTTTATATACTTGTAAAAGAGCGGTTGCTTTCCTTAACGGAGACTGGGAGAGAATATTGCAGTTGTTGATGCGCATGCCTGACTGAACAACGGAGGAATTGCGTACGGTTCGGAAGATCTCAAATCAGTACGATGACCTTGTCTAGATTAGGTCAACTAATTTTTGACAGAGGCATTGTGGACATTGTTTAGTACTTTGAACGTAAAGGCGATCATGTGAAGATTACGTCGAGTAGACTGTTTGGGCCACTTGAGACTATTCAAAACCTTAATACTATTGGATCCTCTGTAAGGCAGCTTGATACTGTAATTTCTCCAAATGCTACAGTGCACCATTGTTGGTAGACTGATATATAATATCACAATAATCGATGTGTGGAAGTATAAGTGTGTAGAATTCAGATGATGAGAGACAAGCTTATTAATTGAATTAATTAGTTTCTGAATTTTTTGTACGAGCACCCGAACGTGAGGTGTGAACGAACGTTTTTCATCTTTTTATACCAAGATGTCTGCGCGACTGCTTTCTAGGAATGATTTCATCAATACGTTTAAGGTCATAGAATGGGTCCACAAAGAAGAGAGAATTATTAGATTTTGACAAGGTGAGGTCAACGCTTTTTTCTGGTTTAAAATTTATTCTCCATTCTTGTGACCAATCAGCTGAGTTTATTCCAGTCGTGTTGTAGCTGCAAAAAACTCTCAGGGTTGCCTCCCGCAAAGAGGCAAAAAAGCGCCGTGTCATTTGAATAAAGGTTATCAAGAAGGTCATTAATATAAACCAAGAAAAGAAGAGGGCCTAATAATGTATTAATATGTTTGTTTTAGCTTAGATATAACGACGCGTTTCTTGGGCTAATTCTCTGTACTATACTTGTATTGTTTTAATATACACTTGTGTTGCAATAAAAGAGGAATGGAAAATTGCAAAAAATGTTTTCGAGTTCATTCCCAAATGAACAGAGTTAATCTATTTACTCGAATTTTGTCATCGCACAGGCAGCACGGCAACCACATGTGGAAAGTCAGTTTTGTTTTCCACAGTCAACCATGGAATTAACGACAGACGTCATCAGCCGAAAAGAGGGTTGGGAGGCGGTTGCCTAATTTCGTATCAAAACATTCGGCAATAGGCTACCACAGAGCCTCAGGGCGAAGCCTCAGCGATCACCTGCAAGTAAACAGAATCTCCAAGAACAGTATTTATTTTTCATTTCAACAAATTATTCCCACACACATTATTTGGTACGGCGTTTTTAATACTGCTGCTTACACAATGGGCTTGTTGCCGACTTGTGTCCAGGGATAATTAGACGTTGGTATTTTATTTTAACTTTAAGTAGGACCCTAGAAAAATGTTCACATTTGATTAACTTTGGAGCATCATATCTCATGCTTTATTCGCCGTTCTGTAACACGGTGTTAGGAATTGTTTTCAAAATGTTCCACTTTTGCTTGGGGGGCTACCAAAGGGACTTTAATGGTCTTGATGAAAAACTAGTAATATAGCGCTTTTGAGATTTCGTCTTTTATCAAGCGAAATTTATTGATGCCGTTGATCTGGTATCAAGTTGCGGCCTTTCATGGGCACGTGACCAAATGCATAATACGAAAATCAAATGATATTTTAGACAAATGTAACAGTGTTTTTGAGATCACATCTTGAATTTTTATAAGTAGTAACATTTGGTTAATGTTAATGATACCGTTGTTTTGTTATTGTCAAAGTTTATTAAAGATATGGTCACGTGACTCAATTAATGGCAGATTGACGCCAAATATTTGTCTGTCATTCCAAATTTTCGGTGAGGCTATAGAACTTAGGAAAATGCCCCCGCATGTTCTTCTCAAGATCGCGGGGTAAGTAATATTTACTTGTTGTTGCTATAGCAGTCCATCACAGCAATCAGTAACTGTAATCGGATTTACGAAACCTTTTATGTGCTTTTCCAAGACCTATGTTGTAACTTACACAAGAAAAGGTGTTTCTGTAATCATCCCACATCGCGATACAAGATGCTTTTATTCAGAAACGATAAGGATCGAGCGCGAGCTATTTATATACGTCGCCGATCTTCTGCTGAGTTGTGACGTCACCGACTCTGCGACCAAGCTTTTCATAATGGGTTGTTGAATAACAGGAAAGTCATTGTGTTGTAATGCTGGTCGAACTACATGTAGTGTTAGTGTCGAAACAAATCACACGGCATTTTGAGGACCCTAGCACTGCACTGACAAGTGAAAGACAGACAGTTGTATAAAAACCCTTGGTTTTCGGTGCAAAGAGCCCCGGCTCTGAATAGATCTTCGTGTTCTCGTAGGAAAATGGGATATTTCATCAAGTTATTTGCAGTTTACGTTTGTCTTACCTTTACAGCTTGTTGGTATACAGTTCTTTCGGGTAAGTCAAGTAATATTTATCAGTGATATACAATACATGGACTCGACAAACCGTTACTGTTAAATAGCTGCTAGGACCCTAGAAAAAATGTCCAAATGCGACTAATTACGGAACATCATATCTTGGAAATGGCTAATCAAATTCATATGAAACTTCCAGCTACTATGCTCTATACTTGTTATCAAAAAGCCTGTATGGAATTGTTTTTTAACAGTCCAAAAATAGGATTTATACGATTTTCATGAAAAATTTAAACGTTGAATAGAACGAAATACGAAGTGATCATGTAGAAAACTGTATTAGCTTTTTGAGATTTCATCTTGAACATCTATATAAAAAAATTGAGCACTTTATTGACTCCTTTGTTTTGCCTCGAACGTGCCATTCTTTTTACAAAATATTTCTAAAAAGACATGGTCACGTGACTCAATTTTAGTTTTAATTGATTAGAATGTCCGATTGGTATAAAAGTACAATTCAAAAGCGTTCTACTTTTACGCTTCAACTGACTTATGTCATGGTTTTGTAGACATATCTCTGACTGCACAGACTTGTCGTTAAGGTCCCGTATAATCTTTATAAATTTTATTTCTCATGCAAAAGTGAAATTTTTGGTAAGACGTATTCTAAAAAGCAATTTTTTCTTGAAGGCAAAAGAAACTGATTTAAAAGTTTGAAATTCTCAGAAAAAGCAACACGTTTGGCTTACACAGTAGGCTTTGCCTTCTTAAGCGCAAAACAGTTTCAAACTACCTTGTGATCTGTTCTGGTCATCAAGCGAACAAAAAGAATTCCTATATTTCACGGTGACCATTGTATTTCTTGTTGAACATCTATATCAAACGAATCTTGTTCTTGACACGAAGAGTAACTCCTAAAAATTACATGTGCTAAAATCAGGCCTATGTTCTAACGATGCATAATTCTTCAACACATTTCACTTCTCAGGTGGCAAGTTCCTATGTTTTATCGCGAACAAATTTGTCGATCGACAAACGCGGATCGACGTCGTCTTCGGTGTATACCGATTTTGTTGTCTGCGGACTTAGTTCATGGTGTTTTTGCACGGGTATCTTAACTTAATGGCCAAAATGGGGGTTTGTTGAAAAAAACGTGGATGTATTAAAACTTTGATAGGCCCTGATCAGTAAATCTATTTTTATTATTACGTATGTTTATTTTGATCTGAAATGGAACAGTAACCAGAAAGGCAATATTTGTATATGAGCCATGTCTAATTGTCATTAAACTATTGGTTTTAAGATGTATTGTCATACTAATTTGGCGGTCTGTATGACAGCATGCTTAAATTTCTAACCCCAATGTCAACCAACGTCCAAACATATATACATTATGATTTCGAAATATGTTTAAAAGTTTACAATATTTATATACATGTTGGTAAGACAACAAAATACTTTTAGACACTTTGAAAGGCAAAAGTGACATAAATATCATGAATCGATTCGCTAAACTGAAGCTTATGACATTTCCTAGTTCTTTACGACAGCTTTTTAAGTGTACAGAAAAACTTTAAGGATAGAATTGTGGTTTCTTTTAAGACCCCATGATGTTTTGGACCCGTCAACATCACCGAGTCTGCTGGGCTATTAGTGGTTACCTCGTTTTATTACCTTTGTTTACAAATTGTTACCAATGGTAAATAGGCAAACACCTATTAAAGCTAGCAAACTTTACTGCCTTAATAACCTCCGCAGTAAATTATGCTGTAAAGTAACATACAATTAATACGCCTTTAAATTATTTTATAACGAGAGTGCAATGTATGCTCGTTACTCAGACGGCGCAGAGCACAGCGAAAATAGGTTGTGGCTTATGAATAGTGAAACAGTTTCAAAAATAAAAGTTCATCCTCATCTACAAGAAGACGCCCATCCCACCAAACAATTACCCCCAAAGTGTTCTTTTCGGCCATAAAACGAACTGCGTTACATTTTTCAGCTACCTCCCAAAGTATATACAAATGCCACTTACAGCTTTTGTTTGTTGGGGGTGCTCTTCGTGTTTCGTTTCCGTTAAAGCATTCATCAGATGAATTTTTAAATTGACGTCATTAAAAATAACACTTGTAACATCAAATGCATTGTCCATTGCTTGAATACTTTACAGAAGGATGATTTTTAGCTTGATTCTTATTGTCTCCTATTTCATCAACACTTCTGAACACAACTGAACAATTGATTTGTAAATTTCATCAAAAAATTGAATTTCCAATTTGAAAAGGGGTAATTTTATTATTTCTATATAAATTCTTCACCAATACATAGTCTTAAAAACCATATTCTGCTAAAGAGCAATAAGACAGCTAAATACGACTTAGTTTGAGTCGCTGATTCGTTACTTGCATAAATACATTTATTTTTCAATGTGGGTGTGCAGATGCACATGTAGGTATAACTGTTCTTTATGCCTTTACGTTTTCTAACATCCAAGCCCAATAAGTGACCGTTTTGTACTTAATAAGAAGTACAAAGTTTTCAAAACACAATTCACGCGATCCGAGCTAGGCTTATAATACTGTGCGACTTGAGAATACAAATTTGTGATGACCCTGCCTCCCGTTCAGTAACGCTAGGACCTCGCTAAAAAGCAAGACTTCAAGAGATTACGTGAGATATTGCCGTGTATCTTAAATGAGAACACGTGACTTTGACTAGGTTTTAGCTAGGTCCTAGCGTAGGTCCTAGCGTCTACTGAACGCACGCCTGCTCTCGCTCACGTAAACCACGCCCCCTCGTGATCTAGCCATGCTCTCGCCAACCGCGAATATAGTTTACCAGCTCTAACAAACCCAGAGTGCTTGAACTTTGAATATCCATATCCAGCTCCTGGTTGGGGTAACCCCCGGAGTCTTACCCACATGGAAACATCTCAACTGTAACCAATCTGAGAAAAATTAGAGGTCCGATTTGAACAGGTTTTGAGTTTAAGATATGTACGGTTTTAAAATTCCTTGCTTCATTTTCAGCCTCTGTTTCGTCCATCACCCCTCGCCAGGGGAGTCTCGAAGGGGCGACTCGTATCACCATTTACGGTTCAGGGTTTGCCGAAAGCCAATTTAACTTCTTTAACAGCCTGTTGGGTAATAACGTCACCTTAGTGTCCAACACACGCTCTTACCCGTGTGACGTGCACAAGGACGGAAGTACGCAGACACAGATAATGTGTTACACAAGGTAAGGAGTGAGGGTATATGCAGCGACGGGCGACTCAGGCATTACCAGAAGAAAAATCGTTTTTTTTTTTCACGAGCTGTATTTTCTTTCTCATGCAGTGCAAGGTCGTTTTTACGAACACGTCTTTCCCCACGAACTTCAGTTGTAGTAGCGTTAATCCAAAGATGAAGGGTGTTGTAAATATTTGACCATCTTCGAGTTGGTTGTCACTAACTTAGTTGTGCCTACGCCTACTTGTAGTAGAATACCAAAGTGCTTAGTGAGAAAAGAACAATGCTTGTTAAAACAACTATTCGTGAGAAAAATTAAAAAGCTCTGAGAACTGCTCGGTTTGAGAGGAATAGAACAATGTCTACATAGTTGTCAGGCCAATACTCTGATACTGGGCCGGTTCATTGAGACGAAAACTAATTCACCGTTGAGACTTTAGAAGTTTTGATAACAACAAATTAAAAAGATCAATTCGAAATGCTGTTTCGAGTGCTTTCATGTTATCTCTCTATCAATAAGTTAAGTTACCATTGTAAATGTATGCGAACAAGGCCGTGGTATGCCGCTGTCCATTGTTTCCTTTGCAATGCAATATTGTCGAATCGGATACTACTTGGTGGTGCGTGGCTTATATAGGTAAGTCAGAAGCGATAACCATCAGTTGTTAGGATTTCGGGAGTTTCGTTAGATCGCAGACCGTTAGATATTGCATGGATGTATGTGATAAGCGACATTTTCCGATTATCGCACCAACGGGCTTCAATAGAAGTTGATACACTTGCTAGGGAACAGCGCCGCCACTGTTCTGTACCTTTTGCTACACTGAATAAAAGATCATTGTTTCTTTCAAATTAGAACATTGCCGTTTGTAGAAGTTGTAGATATTGTATCCAAAGAAAACAAAATTAAGTGCATGAGTACTTGTATATAGGGCGCCGTGCGGTACAAACTTAATGTTACTACATTGAACTGCGCAAACTGGACTAAAGAACTGACCAAAGTTATTGACTCTCCGTTTCGTCCAACAGCAATTTTCATACATTTGTAGATTGCGAATCCTTCGTCTTAAAGGTCGACTAAAACAGTCGCTTCAAGTCCTCATAGCTATGCAGATGGAAATTAAAAAATTACAAAATTAAAACTCGTTATTAACCTTCAATATTATGAAATAAAATGTGGGCTTGCCTTTGTTCATTTATTCATGTTCTGTTCAGATCAGCAGTCTGGTTGTAGAAAAGTACATATGTGTCACAAAGAATACTTTGTCATGGGTGTAGAAGGCAGTACCCACAATTCGTTAGAGCAAACCAGGTCTGCGACAACTATATAGCAGATGCGTTCTTAGTAACAATGCTGGAAATTAATTACGACGGTGCGTGCATTTGTGCTACACGAATGTTTTAATTTGAATTTTGAATTTCATGGTAAAAAGACATGTCGTTACGCGTATGCCCTAATCAAGTTTGTCTTTTCCAGGCCCATGCCAAGCGACTTTTATTACGTAAGAGTTGCTGTCGACGGCATAGAAATTCCCGACAATAACTATTGCGGCGGAAAGCCCTTCAGCACCTTGTGTCGATTTGAGGTATATACATATATTGTCGATAGCTGTGCAATGGAAGACAAAAAAATAGAGAAAAGCCTCATTTTTGGTGAATTTCAATTTATGCATGATCATCAGACGTGAATATTCCGAGTCTTTGGCGGCACACCATGCCATGGACCTATATATCTCTTCCTGATATTATTAATTATAGGAGCCCATGCATCGCGCCTTAAATCGTGACATTTTCTACCCGAAATGCGTTCTAATAAAATTTCCTGACACCTCTGAATTTAATTCGACGCGTGTTTTAACACACTTAAGGTGGCAGTACACCTGTGCTTTATGTCAAAAAACAATTTTTGGTTTAGTTCACTTAACGTTACGAAGTCGGTCTTATCTTGTTCCATACTCTGTTTAGAAATGATCTCTGGGAAGAACAGACAATTCGTTATTAATAAGACCAAGTTCATAATTTTATGAGCTTGGTCTAAAAAATAAGGGCCTGTACGTTCCTTTCAAGTCCAGAAATCACACCTATTTTGACTAAGCAACAATTTAAGACCACTTTCATAAATGGCCCGAATCCAAATCTATTTTTTCACTGAAAGTACACTAGGTTTAATGCCATTTATGTTCATGTTTGAACAAAATGGTTACGTAAGCGAAATTGAACCTCGTTAAGATCACAGTCAATTATGCGATGCATGCACTTCTAATATTTGTTTTAGAAGTTAATATGAAAACAACGTGCATGAGCACGGTTAGTATCTTTTCGTGTTCGCAGGGAAGTACACTCTCGGTGATAGCGCAATTTTTCGTATTTTTAAGTAAAAAACAGATAGTTATGCTCGACATATATCTCACAAAAATATGACTGCGTCCAAAGCTCTTTTCCTAGTCAGAGGTTTTTAACGTATTGTCAGCAGGCAATGCTTCGCGTAGCTTGCATCGGAATTTATTCCATGATCGGAAAATCTAAACATTCAATTGTCAACAATTCTTAAAATAGGCTCACCCAATGGTGGCCTGATATATAATGCTTTGTGTAGTTTTCCAGAAATAAGAGACGATAAGAAACGTAACATTTTGGCTCCATCGATACTCGACTTTTGCGTAGCGTTACTTCAATGTAGGGTACAATTGCACATCTCTACAACCATTTTTTTCTAGCTCATCACAACCCACACGTCATCATTAGTTTTGCTTTCAAGTTTAGGTTTGCCTCCTCCACAAATATTTGTGTGCTGAAATACCATGCAAAAGCAAGCACTTTTGAGCTAGATTTAAAAACGTGATTCAAATATCTCACCGCCTCCGAGATACGAAGAAAATATAATTGATATTGAATAGATTTCTCATCATGGTAAAGCAAAAATTTGTTGCTTGAGTTTGAGATCTATATACTAGGTAAATCATGTTCTGTTTTAGGCCAAGTCTCGAAATACTCCGACAATAACAAGCGTCTCACCTCGTAGTCTCGCACCAGGTAAATCGAGTGAGTTAATAAGAAAAAATAAAAATATGTTCACGTACACAAGATCACAATTTCTGCTTGAGAACACATCTTAACTTTTCTAACTTTTTAACCTTTTCCTTGAAAATCGAACCTAATGTTTCTTTATCATTCCAGGTGGCATTGTGACTATAAGAGGACGCATTTTCTCCGACATGTTTGGGAGTAATTTAGTGTCCAGCACAAATGGTAGAAACATTCATATATTGAGGTGAGCGACGATTTCAGTTTCTCTAGCAGAAACCTGCCCAAGGCACTGCCAAAAACTTAAATGCAGGGAAATTGGTTTGGTTTCGTAATGCAGGCCGTTCAAATGATCAAATAATGCAAAAACAGATTAGGCCTGCTACGGAAATGGTGCATCAATACAAATTTTTATATTAAAGATTAACGTTATTGAACTTTGTAGTGGTTTGGGCCATTTTCATAATCCGGTCACTCATAGTGTTCCAATAAAAATAAATAAAAAACCATCTTGTTAATAGTTACTACTTGTGATGACCTGTTAATTCAACTCTTTGTATTTACAGAGCGTACGTTGGTGGCAACGAATGCCAACTGAAGGATTTCGAAACAGGAGAGTTGTAAGTTGAAAAATCGAGAAACAGTAATGTTGAATGTATTCTGTATTCAGTCTCATCATATGCGAAATGATTATACAGCTTTATGTCACCAGTTATTCCTAAATGGAGGGGTTGGTAAGGATGTACCAAATTAAGTGGGTGTTTTGCCCTCATGGTTATCATCATGGGCAGGTAATTGGGTTAAGCGTAGCTATTGTATCGGTTGTGTAATTTCTTAATGTGCGGGGAAGGGGTAAGTGAGCAGTCTTGGTATTGACTCGGGCTTGATTTTTGTTCGCTTGGTAATAAATACACAACAATCGTTAGGTTCTGCACCCATTTTCCCAGGTGTTTGTCGGAACTCATGTAAATGTAAAATAGTTTTGCATTTCTAACAGCCGATGCCCAGTGAAATCTTTGAAAACCCCGAGAATTGTAAACGTAGTTTTCTTCAAACCATTTTAGCTATGGACTTGACCTGGATAACGAAAATTCAGATTATGGAACCATGAAGTGTAAACTGCTGGGAACGCAAATAGGTAATGCTTGTGTATTTCTGTGACGGGACGCTAGTAACTGTACGCTTATTGCTATTCTCATTAAGTTATAATTGTTCAGTTATTCTTATGCTAATGTCTTTGTTGCGTCTCAGTGCGCCTTTGTTACGTGGGCATGCGGGCACGACTGTATGTATCAGGCACTTCGTAAGCGAAAGGCTTCGGAGAAGGGTGTTTCCTTCCTTTTCCCGTTGAGCGTTATCATGTGTAACTGAACTGAAACGTATACGTGACGAGGTGAAATAAACATTCTTGGTGTTCACTGGAGACTTGCTCTGTTACATTTCTAATATAAACCTCAATTATAAAAGATTATTTCCTCGCGTACATGTGGCCTCAGCTGTCAATTAACACAGTTTTATAAGCATCTATAGGTCTGTAAAACTATGAAAGGCATCTCGACATTTTCTCACGGAATCAATTTCCAATCTAGTGAAAATGAGTTATTTTCACGATTTCCGTACATTGTGTGCTTGAATAGTGTTACAGGATTTGCCGGGGCCTGTCATTTTCCCTACTTCATGATATTCAGGTTGAAAAGGTTGATTTTTCGTCTGTACAGGTGGGATGAATGCCACTTTCCTACTGGATGGTTACCTTGGACGATCACAAGCTGGACTGAATGTAAAACACGTCAACTGGGCAGGCGACATAGAAATGACTCAAACTTACGCTGGTAAGTTAAATTTTTCGTTCTGTTTAATTGCCGTCTTCCCGCGCAATGGGCTTCGGTGAGTACTTATTGATTCGCGGTACCGGGAACTGGTCAGACGAGAGGTTAATAAACAGATAACGAATAGCCAATTGAATAAAACAATCAGATAAGTGACAACAGGTTTAAGTAAACTGCAATCATGATGTTCAAGATGTTTCAATGCACTGAATTGTTCTTTAGTTTTCCAAGTATCAACTGAGTTTACATAAAGCGCATCGCCGGCTTCATGACGGTGTCCACATATAACAAGCAGTTGGTTATTTAGGCGGCTCGTCAATTCAAAACTTGTCAGTTTTGTCACCAACAATAACCTTTGAGTTCGATCTTTTTAGAAATTCAATCTGTCGACCCTGCAACCGGAAGTGTTGAAGGAGGAACTCTGCTGACCATCAGCGGAAAAAACTTCGACAATTCACTAGCGGCACCTGTTGTGGAAGTTGGAGGTAGGCGAGTTGGCCGCTAAAGGCGCTAAAGCCAGTTGGCCTATTTGTGGGAATTTTGACTAATTTGTTCGCCACGCGTGCTTCGACTTTCACAGTGTAATTGAGTGATATGCCTGCGGTTTTCTAGCAGGATAAACTATGAAATTGTGCCTGAAATTCTTTAAATGTCTTTTCCAACGGACCCGACCGATGATCCTTACCGGGCCTGGGCACGCATGCCCCAGTCACTGAGGAAGAGAGAGGTATAAAGTATGCTCGATAAATAGTCTATGGTTCCACTGTGTTCTCTCACTACGTTTGCCTATGCCGTAGATCGTGCTAGAAACTGGTTCACTTCGTATCAGCAGAGATCGAAGACACCAGGGCCCGGCCGGGTCTCTAATCTTTACTCGAAACGAACTCGAAACTATTTTTGGCAATTTCTCTGCTCCTTTTGTGCGAACTTAAGATAATTGGTTATCAGACTGTGCTCGAATACATCATAGTTTATGCATAGGAGTTTCTAGTTCAAGTTTCCCCTTAAAGACCCTTATATTCGTGCTACAAACTCAAGTAAAAACTCAAAATTTCGAGTTCAAACTCGAACTTATTGCTTTAATATTGGGTTTACAAAATGTGAACTAAGGGCAATAAGTTATCTACGTAAGTTATTGTGTACTTGAGCATAGAATAATAGACACTTATCTTGAGTTCGCCCAAAAGTAGAGTAGAAAATGCCAAACCTAATTTCGAGTTCCATTCATTCGACTCAGTAAGAAGATTGGAGACCGGGCCCTGGTATTCCCTTACTTTCAGGTACAAGATGCAAAGTTTTGTCTTTGACGATCGATAAGATTACGTGTGAAGTCCAACCAAAAGGCCTGACTTTAAGCAAGTACCCAGGTATGTAGCCGTATGTGTAGCTAGTTGAGTGCTAACAACAGTAAATTTTTAAGTAAGTGCGATATGATATGTATCGCGCTTTTCAAGTAGAATTTTGAATAGAAACCATAACAAATGGTAGTCCACCAAACGATGACCTTTTGAATAGAACGAAGTAATGCCATTCTAAGTTGGTTAAAACTCTTTCAATGGCACATTTCTTGCACGTGCCAATTAAATTTTGATAAAATTGGGCTCAGGAGCAATTTAAAGAAAAGGAAACAACTTGAAGTCGAGTTTTTCACTTCCCAACAATCAAAGTTTAGCCAGTTCATTCCATTATCATGTATGTGTAATTAATTAGGAATGATAATAAAATAATTGCAGTTGGTCTGGTACACGTTGTACCCCACGGGCACAGGTGGCTCATGTTACCCTCGGCATTGCACAGGGTGTTTGCTATTGGTATCAAAAATTCAAAACAGGTGTTCCGTCTGAACATTTAAAAATAATGGTTTTCAAAGACACCACTGCATGTGACTTTAAGAATTTGTAATGCCCTGATGAGGCTGACTATGTTTTGCAGGAAACCGCGGAGTCGTACGAGAGACCAAGAACAGTACGTTACTGAGTTTCAACGACTTGGAAAAATTTGGAAATGAAACTGAATATCCAGCTGAAAGCATTTCCAGCCGTGAATGGCATGGTGCCCTATTTAGTTGTGAGGGAGGTTCTTGCAGTGGATCTGATCACAATAACTTTGTGTCAAGATTCAAGACATTTTTTGTACCTTCTTGGAGTGGAGAGTATCAGTTCTATATTCTCGCTGATGATGAAGCAAAACTCTATGTTACCACGGTTGGCACGCCAGACAACAAGGTTTGTATACATTTTGAGAGTAGGATGGTATACTGTTGAATCTGTTATAAAAATCTGTCAGAAAATAACTTTAGATTAAGAACACTCTGTGCTTGGGGAGAAGTGAGATGTTATGCTCAGCAAGTTGACTAGACACAGTGAGTCATTTTATGCACCAATCATGATCTCAAACAATAATGAAATCACAGTTCCAGAAAACTAATACCTGAAGATGGCCAGAGAAATGGTGGATCGAAACGTCATGCCAATGGAAAAAGTAGGACAAGTGCAAATTAATAGATTTTAGAAATGATGGTTACCATATATTTGAGTATGTCCCTAAGTGATGGTTGCACTTTTAAATTTCCCCTGAAATTACTGTCACTTTCAACTTGACAATGTGTCCTCCAAGTTTTATTTTATTTAATTATTTTGACTTAAGCTTTGACAAATATTTTATGAACTTTGATAGTACTGTGGATGTAACACCATACTTGCCAATTGTCCCATTTTTGGCACAACTCATCCTTCTGTTTGAAGTTTTGGTCTGTGTCTGGTCACAGCTTCATAATATCCCACTTTTTGACACACATTTACGAAATTACATATTATCGTACATATGTGTGCTTTTCCATATGATTTTAACCTTATTTTCCTGTTCAATTTCACACCTGTGACTAAAAAATTGCCATCAGGATGTTTCTGACTGTTGCATCGGACACTTGCCCCTTGCAGAGGATGGCCTTGATCCAGATGTCTCACGTTTTTATTTTAGAATATTGGCAACTATGTAACTGACTGATGGAAAACAGAAGAACGATGATAACGAACAACCTGAGGGGATGTCCGTATATTCAAATATAAGCCCGTGTCCTTAGATTTGGGAGTACTTCATTTTGAAATTTTCCCATGAAACGTAGTTTTTCGTCTATGAGCCCATGGGTATGTGTGTTGGAATTCGCATTAAATTCCAAAGTTGAGTTCCTTTTGTGTACACTACACTAAGTTGCACGTTGTTGCTTTGTAGACACTTGTTGCCCAGTGCAACAGCTGGAGAAATGACTACAATTCAGCTGAGCAGAAGTCAGCAAGGTTAAACCTGGAAAGAGGTGAAAGGTATAGTTTTTGTGAAATGGAAATTCTGCATAGCTTTCACGAACAAAATTGAAACGAATGGCTGCGTGTGTTTTTAAAGTGATTAATAGTCACCTCCCAAAATACTGTAATACCTTTACAATTTTGTGGTATTTACCCACAGTTCATAGTGTCAGTCAGGCCTTGGAATTTTCCGCGGAAACGCGGATTTCCGCTTTTTTCAAATGTGCTTTCCGCTTTTTTTATAATATTTCCGCGTAAAAAATCGGATTTGATATAAAATTTCCGCGGCAAATTCCTTTCTTACCGCGGCGTTGCAGACAACGTTCACCTCGAAAAGCGGAAGTTGCTCTTTATGTTTTGGAGGAACGTAAATTGTCAACATTGCCGGGGCATCTGGGACAGCGTGGTGGGATGTTCAATGGTGTCTCTTGTTATTGTTAAGCGCGGCGACAAATACTACCGCTCTGCAGCCAAAAAAATGTGTGGGTTGGGAGTGGACGGGCGAGCTAAAAGGACGCAGACGCATGCTACTGATGGTGGTAACGTTTTTTTTTTTTTTTTTTTAGTTAGGTTCACATTGATCATTTCAGGGCTGGTTATCGGGCATGATTTGGGCCGTAAAAGTTTCAAAGTTTCCGCGTTTTTTGTCATTGGTCATTCCAAGCCCTGGTCAGTAGAGCACTTCCCTACAGTTTTATACAGCTGCGTTGCTGTTTGTTATTTGACATCAAAATTGGTTCTGTACCATTGTTGTATACTGAGTTGCAATGTTATCATAACAAGTTTAAAAAGCTGATTTGGGCACTGTACATCATTCTTCGCTTGTTCCATTAAGGTCAGAAGTGTGTCAGCACTCCAACCATTCGAAAACCAGGTCAGTCATGCAATGTTTTTTTCTAACTCTGCGAAAGAGGAGAGTTGAATCCGGGATGTGTTGATTTAGTATGATTTAGTGACTTCTTACTTTAGGTATTACCTTGAAGTGGTGCATCAGGAGAAAACGAATGTGGCCAAGGTTAAAGTGGCTGTCAAGTTCTTTGATACAGATTTCCTCCCATCGCAGACAGCTGAGGCTCATGTTGAGATGCAAAAGTTGGTCTTAACATCCACAGTCACACCAGAGATACAGGTGAAAACTCTCGACCATGTCACAATTGAGCAATGAATGCAATTTAAAGCTGTTATAAACCCAGTTTCTTCAAAGGAAAAGACTGGCACGTTGCAGCTTTAATTAAGTCAACCAAATGAAGTGTGCGGTTACAAGAACTTATCAGTTCTTCTGGGTGGAACTGGTTCTATGAAATCAGCAACTATTAATTTTAATAAGTTTTGTGAAGACAACAAACCTTATAGCAGATAGTATCTTGGACAGGAATTTGCTCCTCTTCCAAAAGTTCTATAAATTCTATTATATAAAACCAGCAAGGCAAGATTTTTAAAGAATCTGTGGGAACTCCTCAACTTACACTCAAAGGTGAAATTTACATGCTCCTAACTATGCTAAGGTGTAGCAGAACTGTTGTCCTACGCTAAACCAAGCTGTAAATGTGTTCATATGTTATTTGTAAACATGGAAACAAAAAGCATGTAAATGGATGACCTTTGCTGTAGTGATGCCGTGTTTCAGATTATTTTGTTTTTTTATAAGTGAAAATTAATTTTAAAAGATCAAATTCCAGTTGTTGTCTTTCAGACCATCAAACTTGTCAACCTGACCTCTCAGGCTGCTGTTGACGAGGTCCAAGTGGTCAATGTGGTCACTACAGACCCAGCCTCATCTACGTTCAGACTGGGGCTGGGTGGGGTCTACACAGGTACGTATGGTCCATTTAGTGGTAAGTCTAAGGGGTTTTTTCTGTCCATCATTTTATGTTGTGGCTTCTGTAGTTGAGTCTTTCATATGAAAAGTCTTTTCTTCTTTCATATCCTATCTTTGATTTAGGTGTAAACACTGGACTTCAAGCCATTTTTTAATGATTGTTTGGTAAAATGACCAGTATAAAACATGAAAGCATCTTATTAAACAAACTGAAGTTAGCTCAATTTTTGTTTGATCTTCTGCTTTTGTTTTGAGTTTCGTTTCATATTATGTCTGAACTTGAATTACGCTGCAAGTTATTGACATTTTTGTTATCCATTGCTATATTAAGTATACCAATAAGCTACAAAATAACCTATTAAACTTAATGTTATGTTTTCCAGAACCACTCACTGTTGATGCTTCCGCTGCTGACCTTCAGGGGGCGCTGAACAATTTGGCTGGTTTTCCTGACAGCTCTTTTGTTGTCACGTCTGCATCATCGCTTAGTGGTGGCAAGTCATACACCGTAAAAGTGGTGAATCTAGGTGAGCGGCAGAAGGTTCAAAGCTTCTTACAATAGCAATGAAGTCAGTGTGAGGCATTTGTTATTATTGATGGTGCCATCTTTATTTATCTTCACTTACATTGTTTAACAAAATTGTGGAGGGGAACTGAGTTGAATGATTTCGTTGCTACTTTTTAAGGCAGCACTATCATCTTTATCTGGAAACATGATTTTTCTTATGAAATTATTAAAGACATTATAAACTTTGTCCTTTTTGCATGCTGTAAGCTCATTTTATTGCTTTTAGCTGTTTTGATAAATATCGCCTTTTAGTAATACTGAGCCTACTGCATATTTAGCACTCAAATGTGAGTTTGGTGTTGAGTCCATCTTATTGAATAATATCACGTGTCATGTTCATACTCATTTACATTGTATGTCAGGTGACGTGCCAGAACTGTCCTCATTGATTGTTGGCAACATTACCGTGACGGTCACTTCCCAGACTCATGGTAAATCATCACTCGACACAGTAACGTTAACTCTTGCTGGAAAATCATCGATTCCCATTGATGTCAACGCTGATCAAAGCAAGGTATGAAATGCCTACGGAAAGGCACAAACCCTTGTATGAGTATTTGACATTGTTGGGAATAGTTTACTTACAGTGTCAACTAGTTGGAAAGTTGAGTTGCAACATATTCAGAAAAAATTCGTTTTGGTTGTAAACCTGTAAGAACTGTTCACATTAACATGGAAAGTTATGAAATGTGTGTTTACACAAAGTTTTTGTAAAATATTTAAATGACTTGAAGGTTACCCAACTATTATATGTATATCTACTCCAAGGGTAAAAATATTGTGAAGTTGGATATTTCATGAAATTATAGGGACATTGTCCGAATGTTGGCATTCTTGTTTGAAAGTTTAGTAATCAAAAGGCTTATTTAAGTTCAGAGTGGCTCAAAATATGTTCAACATTAGAAAGTGTCACATGTTGGACCAGTTGAGACTTTTGTCACCATCCTATCAGCATACTTCAGAACAAGAATTTTATGCTACTGTTGAACCTACCTACTAACATCGTAGACCATATTTATCATTATTTAAAAGGTGTCTATTTAAAAAATAAACTTTTCCTCATTCTATTTAGATGGAGGCAGGTGTAAAGAGCATATTTCAGCCGCGATGCCCAAAGTTCATCACAAAGCCCAAATCATCGGTTACTTCATTCTACGAGGATTTTGAACCAACGGGTGGCACTCATTACATTTACGGCTCGCACACACTGCACAAGGATTCTTTCTGTGGTGTTGGAGCTGTCTCAAACCCGCAGTACATCTTCAAGTCCAAGCCATATGCCATGAATTTGAACTTTGACGGAAAACAGGTAGGGAATATTGAGTCATGGTAAATTTTATGGAATTGAACAAATTATGTGGAACACTGGTGGCAAGTAGAAAAAAAATCTTAACTGGAAACTATGTTTAAGTTTCAAAACGTTAAAGCCGCAATGTTCCTGACTTTTTGATAGAACTTTATTTATTTGGAAACACCTGTATTTATTTAATATATTTTTGATTGTATTATATTGTGCATCCCGAAGAAAACATACCGCTTTTAAAATCTTTTCAGCTCTGGTTTCTCCCCTATTCTCTGATACATTTTTCCTTCAATGACTCACAAACAGCACAAGCAAAATCTTCAATTCGGCTGAGCAAAAAATCAAATTCTTTTTCTGATTATTGTTATTATGAAACTCGATTCTTATTGGAAACATAGATTCTTTCGAATTTAAAATTTCACGCATATTGTTTTTGTTGTGACCCTGGAGAACAGCTAAACTGAATCAAAACATATCTACAATGACACATTGAAACATGCCTCCAATACCTGGAGCTCCATCTGGTACAGCAGTTTGTATTGGCTAATTTGAAATTGGCACTCTTTGCGTAATATTATATCAATCGTAATTATGTTATTTTGCATTTTACCTGGAGGGAAAGAAAGTGCAGCCATTCTTTTCCAAATGTCATGAATATTTGGCAATTAATTGGAGAGATATTGCAAGTCAGAAAGTGAGTTGTTTAAGGACACCCAATACGTTATATAATGTGTTGTTAATGTTCTTTTTCAGATTTGTTTTGCCTACTTGAGTGATAAACCTGTCAACTTGAAACTGGTGATGAAAAAAGACAAAAAGAATCATGACATACGTATTCCTCTAGCTTTCAATGCCAACCAGTTAGTATCCCTTCTTCCTTAAATTGTAGTAAAACCTTTTTCAGAAAGTGTAACGTGTTGCGGAGGCTGATTTGAATTGACAAAACTATTGTTGTATACCATATTTTGTCTGTTTAAATGGTTTTATCTTCTTGTAGTCAACTAAACTTTTAAGTGCCAAATGTCAACCTTGTGATTATTACTGTACCTTCTCACAAAACTACTATATGGTAAAATTTTACCAACCTAGGACACAGTAAGACTCACTATTGTATTTCTGATTTTTCATAAATGATATGTAGCACCAAAGTAACACTTACCACAGGTACCATCAAGCAATGTTTTTTTTTTAAATGTTCATATTGATAAGACCTTTCGTCTATTCATTAGACATTGTCTGATTGTGTGTATCCTGATGATGTATTATAAATAGACAAAACGTCGAATTAATATTAACTTTTTCATTTGTGCGGCGATTGTTCTTTTTTGATTCTATTATTGCCAAAAACTGTTGTAATTAGTAATTGAATGTTGGTCATTGATAAGAATGTCAAGAGATCTTGAAATATGAAAAGGAGGGATTTTGTGGCTATTTTTTTTGTCGAGAGTTTGTGAGATTTTCTCCATACTGTAGTATGATTTTCGAGCTCTATTAAAGTTCAAAACTGAGTAATGAATTAGGGTGTGATAATGATTATTGTTCTCTTACTTTAAGGTGGACCTATGTCTGCAAGGATATGTTAAGTGAAGCTCAGAAGAAGATTTCTGAAACAACAACCAATTATGTGCTGGTCAACGCTGGAGTTCACGGGGCTAATGTTCTGGTTGACGAGGTGTTTATTGGGAAAGCCGTCACCACGCAGGATTCACAAGGTGACATTTGTTTTCACACGTTAGTTACTCTGGCTTTTCTTTAACTGAGGTTGGTTAGCAATCGATTTTTTATTGCTTTGCCAGATTTATATCATCAGCCATTTGTGATAACAGGTTAAGCTATTTGTGTTGCACGAAGTGTAGCTGGTGCTTTATTATGTGTGTTAGTGATATACAGAGACGTCTTAAATGTGTTTTAGAAGTGGATACTCAAGATTGAATATTCAAAAGTTAGTAAAATTTTTATGAGGCCCAAGACTGCGAGGTTTTATGGGTGGGATGCCCACTGCTAAGTCTGTTTGGATTTCTGGGTTTAACTGGTGGTCCCGGTTGCTCAGTGGCTATAGAGTGTCTGCATGGTTAGCAGAAGGTCCTGGGTTCAAGTCCCAGTCTGGGGAAGAAATCTTTTCGGACTTATGTTCATTAGGTTACATGATGTGGTCAATATGTGACGTGCAGACCAGACTCAAAAATGTTTGTGATCTATATTTTCATGCCGATTTAAGATTTACATATTTTGATCATTACATTTCTCATCTTACAGCCTCCAATCTTTGGCGCATACCTAGCAACCCTGGTCCAATGAAGACTGTTACTGTGACAAAGGAAGCTGCTGGAGTGTACAATGTAACACTGACACCATTTGACTGTAATCACGGTTATCCACTGTTCTTTCTTCAGTATGGCCAGGTATATAGTCTTGAACATTTTATTTGTTAGATTGTGTTGTAGCATTTGATAACATTAATCATTTAAGTTTGTTTCTTTACTGTTAACCATTGGAAAAAAACAAGTTCAAACTATTAGATTAGTCAAAATTGTTTTGGAAACCAAAGAATTCTTAAGGATATTGAAAGAGGCATTTAACTGATTTTTCTAACCTTTTTCCTGAAGTACGCATTTGCGCATAAAGTACGTAATCACCTAAAATGAAGTTTAAAACAAAGAATAATGAGTGTCATCATTCTGTTGTACACTTGTGATAAAACCCGTAGCAATCGGAATTTGATGATAATATTATGACTGTGTGAAAAGCCACCTTCATCAGAACACTTACAATATATTTGAGATTATCTGCATTTTCAGGCAATCAGTGGCAGTGACTCCTCGGACAGTTTGACTGTCAAAGACAAAACATGGCCCAACTGGAGTTACATAGCAGTGTCTAGGGTTGAATCTGCGTCACCACCGGTTAATGGCTCATTTGACGTTCAGTTCGATGGCAACGTCTATGCAGGTAATGTTATGCTCACATCCTTGAATTTGGGGATGTCAGTTGGTCGAACAGAAATTTCCTCTCAATGTCAGTTATGGGTTGCTTTCTGTAGAGCAAGTTTCTTGCATGTTGGGTGACATCTCGCTAGACCACGCACAATCATGAGTCGGCAAGTGTTTTGTAAGCTAGAGACCTTACTAGCAAAATGTTGAGCGTAGTGGAAACAACAGAATGTAGTCAATTGAAATGTTCATCTGAAGTCTGTAATTGTAGTGACTCAACATTTTTAAAGACGAGACCACTTAAAACCATGGTATAGTCACGATTGAAATGGCAATCAAAAATTGATCATAGTGGCTCAAAGTTGGAGTGTGGGGCTCAAATTTGAGTATGGGGTATCAAAATTGGAGCATGACAGCTCATTGTCCCATGGTTTCAGGGTTAGGTAAGTCGAGAACAGGCATATACCTTACATGCCGATTGGTGCATTTGGCAGTGAATGGGCAACTCACCGAAAGGCACTCTTGGAAGCGGAAGAGTTAAACAAGCTGAATGTTGTTCATTAGTCAATATATTTATTGACGGTTGTTATCTGGTTAAAACAGTTATGTTCACGCTTGCTTTTGGTAGCAACATATCTTATCATAGAGCATGTGCGTTAAAGTTACTGCGACAATAGTATGCTTTGTCAGTATAGCATTATAGCTAGACAACGCTGAAGAAGAAAATTTTGACGTGTTATTTCTGCTGCAGGCATCCCGGTGACATCTGCTGCTTGGGACATGACTAATTACCTTGAGAGTCTACCACGCCTCGGCAAGGTGCAGGTGACCGATAGCGCCACCTGTCATTCACACACCTGGACTGTCAAGTGGCAGTTACCTGGTGGCAATAGACCAAGAATTCAGGTGAGAGAGAGAGAGTGAAACAGATGGAGAAAACGTTAAGTAGTTGTAAATTATACATAATTACTTCACTAGTGGTTCTAGGCCTCCAAAAGGTAAAAAATTGCTAGGCAATCAAGCAGATGAGTATAGTGTAGGAGTTAACAAAACGAGAACAAAACTTCAAAAGCAAAGAGTTACATAATTTAAGATCAGCCCAATTTTAAATTGTTTGTCTATGAATTGTTTTGTAGGAGGTCTTATGACCAGTTGAAGCAATGACTTGGTCATGTTACCTTGACAACATTTAATTTCAAGCTCCATCTGGTAACTGTGCTGCAAATCAAGGAAATAATTTTTTTTTGGCCAAGAAGACAAATTGATTACAGTTTGAAAAGAGCATGTGTGACAAATCTTAAGATACAACTGTCTTATGTATGACAAATAGCCCCCCCCCCTGCTTTCATTATATGGTTGTGTTTTTAATCACACTAAGGTAAAAATTCTTCAGTTTGGTACACAATGTGGTGGATAGGTGAATGTACATTTTGTCATATTTCTCAACAAGAATAACTTCAGGAAAATTTACTTTGCTTATAGCATGGTTTGTATGGTGTAGCTTATAACAAAGGACATTTGGTAAAATTTTGAGCATATGCAACAATGGGGTATGTCTCTGAAAAACAGAAATGTGACAATTTTAACAATTATTTTTGTCCCAAATTAAAGAATTTTTACCGTATGTCTTGTAACCAAACATCCACAGTGTTGCTATATGTCTCCCTGAGTGTGTTTACTGCATTGTCAGGTTAATGCAACAGCTCTGACGGGCAGATCTGTGCAAATGAAAGTTCAGGAAACAGACGGCTATTTGTTCCTGGATCCCATACAAGGTGATTTCTTGAGAACATCTCATGATAAGCCTCAGGTAAGTTTTATTAATAATTTAATGAAATAGTACTTTGAAGACTGCATATTCTGGGTCTCATTATTACGGCTTCTATGATAATTTTTTTTGAAGTGCTGACAGAACTTGGTTCACTGAAAAGGTAATTCTTCATTCCTCTAATGCACAAGTCTCAAAACTGAATGCAACAAACTAAAATAAATGCTGTTATTTATTAACTTTGCCTTAAAATTACCTTAAACTGATAAGAATTTGCGACAATACATATATAATGAGTTACCTTAATTACAGGTGACTGCAGTCATAAATGGCATACCCTCAAAGTGCTCAGGTAGCTGTACCTATGAGTGGACCCAAGCCAGCACACCTGTAATCAACTCAATCAGTCCCAACTCAGGTAGGATGTTGTGGCCAGTGCATGCTATAATCACACTTACACTAGAGTACTCTCAGAGTGTTTCCAGGCAAGGAATGCTTTACTTCATTCAGCTTAAGCTTAGATGTGTCTTATTGTAATTCATCACGTTGGGGTAATCCAGTGTTATAAACTGGGTTGTAATTGATATTTTCACTGCTTATTGCTTTTGCATACAGTCCGCATGCAACTGTTTGCAGTAAGACATGGTTGTATCCATCTTGTCCCATTTTTGTGTCACTGTACGTTCTGCTTCTGTAGTGCAGTTTTTTTCAATAAGTGCATGCAGCCAAAGCCCCAACTCCTCCAATAAACACTGTATAAACAGAAAAAGCTTTTGGCCGAACATGGATCGAATGTGAAATGTACTCCAGATTCTATTACGATATCAGTTGCCCAAATGGTATCTGAAACAGGCTACGTAGTGATATGTCCTTTCATGTAAATTTCCTTTCTACTTTAAGCAAATGTATACTTTTACTGCAGAGTTAAAATATACGGCTTGTAGCTTTTGGTTAACTACACATTAAGGTCCTGCATGTTATTTTTATTAATTGTGGTACAGGATCCATCCTCCTCAACACAGCTCTGACAATCAGCGGTAGTGGGTTTGACAACAAACCTGAAAACATCCATGTGGCCATAGGTGGCGTTAACTGCACCGTGCAGTCTGCCACCACCAATCAGATCGTGTGTTCCATTGGTAATGGTCCGACGGGTTCGCATCGTGTTCATGTGAAAATATCGGGTAAAGGCCTTGCCAAGCATCAGGGAGCAGAACACAGTTTCTCTTATAAGTCAGATGTAACTGGCATTGAACCAATGTCTGGAAGTCTTGGTGGTAAGTAGAGTCTTTCTCATCTCAAAAGTATGCTTTGGGTTAAAAGTCAACAGCTGTCACTACTCGATGTTGAAATGCGTATAACTTCAACTTTTCAAGTATTCATAGTAGGACCATGAAAATCATTGATGATGGCAGAATCTTATCGGGTACTGTAAAAGTAATGCCCAGATATTTGTAATTATGCGACAATACCTTTCACACAAATCGTAGTGATTTCCCAAATATTTTTTGCTTGAAACTTGAAAATTATAAGCTGCAATAGCATGTCTGGGATTTTCCTTGCTGGGACATAGTTTTATGGTCGGAAATTAATTTCTGGGTTTATTGTTGGATACGATGGACATTTTGAAGTTATTAGCTTTGACCAGAGCTGCAAAATAATGAAATCTGTTGAAGTGTTTTTGTGATTTTGTTACAAATCACTAGTTGTCACCGTTGTCTGCCAGGCATTTGCCGAGATTGAGACAATTGACTTTACCAATAAAATACACTACTCTGCTGTTTATTGAGTGAGATTTAGCTCAGCCGGCAGAGCATTTGACTGTGGTTGTGAAAGTTTCCAGTTCAAATCCACACGGGCTGTTCTCAGAAATCATTATTCTCACTGATAATAACACTTGCCTCATAGCCAGAGAACTTGCTCACCATCTTTTGTATTCATACTGTACATAGGTGAATATGAATTAAGTGGCCCCTTTTTTTGATCTGCCTGTTGTCAGGCGCCGCTAGAGTTGTTTATCCTAAATCTACCTCTAATTATTCATCCCGATATTAATTGCTTGTTCTTCTGTGTTTCAGGTGGTACCACTCTAACCATTAATGGGACTGGGTTTGCTGCCAATGACACGGTCATGGTTGGCAGTCAAGCATGTGTCATTGAGACTGTGACCTATCTGCAAATCAAGTGTCTCACACCGGCAACAGTAAGTCTTTGTAGTATAGACTTGATTATAGTAATACTCACTAGTATTTACTGAGCTTATAAAGTGCAATATGGAATACAGTAAAATTCAGCAAGTTCTGCAATGAGTTAAAATTACATTTATTCAAAATTTCTTAATATTTTTTTCTGTTACTTGGATGAAACAAGACAACAGCAACACGATTTTTTGGCATTTTTGAATTCTACTGGTACTTTGGGAAAATTAGCATCAAAACCGCAGCTATCCCCTTGGCTTTACTGAGCCATGACTAATTCTGTAGTCACAAATAGTGGTTCACCTTGAGCTTACTTAGTCAATAAGAAACTATCAAAAAGAAATAGGGACTGCCTGATTATGTGAGACTCATGACTCGTATCGCCACCTGTCTGGATCATGCAGCATTACTTCTTCACAGTAGGTGGCATATAGGAACATTTTGACTTTGAGAAAAGTCCCATTTGCAGTGTGTGTGATGAGACGTGATGCGTCTTGAACAAAACTTAAAAATTGCCTCCTTATTCTTTATGATAGAATTGGCTGGTATCTGGTCCCACGTACATGAACAGTCATTATTTTACTACTTGAAAGTCTTCCAATGGTCATTCGGGTTTTGAGTCATTATCGACATTTATTTAATTGGCTTTAATTGGCACATGTGTCTATATCCAAAATCAAGCTTTTTTCAAAGACTGTTTTTTGGTGAATGAAGTGTTTTTCATTCTGCCTAAGCGTTGCTTGTACATGACTTTTTGTGCAAGTCTTAAACTATGTGTTTTTCGTGACGTGTTTTGTCCACTTTTAGCGCTTTTCAATTCATCTCTTTGTCTGTCAAGTTTCACTCATATTTCAAAAAACATTGCTGCTCGTTTTTTCACAAATTGATAAATACATAAGTTCATGTGCCTTGTTCCGGATATAAGCATGGTTTCACACATCGGAACATCAGGTCATAAATTTTGCGCACATACTGTACAGGGTAATTACTGAAATAAGATGTTGTCTGAATGTACTCTATAACCACAAGATACTCGGGACACACTTTTGGTGTGAAATCTTTGCGTATGAAATGGAAACTGGGAATTCTCTTTCATGACTCAACATTCCATCCTCACCGCCCAGTCCCTTCAGTGGCAGCCATTTTGCCAGTATATGCTGTTAAAATCTTGAACTTCCTCGTGAGACACTCGCTTTTCACTAGCGTGATTTTGTGCATGATCTCTCTTTTCTCACAAGAAGCTTGCTTTTCCTTAACACAACCCCTTCCTTGTTGGTGATGACCGCAGTAATGGTCTGCAATTTGTTTTGTCGTTATTAGAACTATTGTTGAACGGAATCGGTTATGCTGACTACTCGTGGTTTATGTTTTTTCTGTGCATTTATTTAGACAACTGCAGATGAAGTTTCTGTTGTGGTCCACCAGGGGTCAGGAGAGGTTGCAAGCCCTGCAAACTTCACCTACACCAACGCTCTCACGCCTGTGATTTCTTCAGCCAGTCTGTCAGTTTCATCTGTTCTCGGTGAGCACATGCCCCATTTGTCACTTGAAACTAACTCTTTTTGTACTTGTGCACTCAATTTTGTTTATATTTAACGAGATACAATTACCATGGTGATAGTGTTAGGACATGTTGGAGAAGGTAATGGGCATATCATGCAAATAATGGTCAAGCCGGATCTCCATTAAATTTTATCAGGTTATCATAATAATGCTCATTTTCTTTTTTATTTTAAAGCTGTTGTAAAACGCTGTTTTTCTGTGTCTAGGTGGTGATGATATAGAAATAACTGGTACAAACTTGGGCTCCTTGGGTGCCACGAAATTGTTGCTGGGTGGAGCCGCTGTCAATATCACCAGCGCTAACAGCTCTCATGTTCTTGGCACGCTGCCCCCCAACACACCAGGAACCTACAAGATTGCGCTGAAAGTGGGCGAGATGGGATATGCTGATATCACGTAGGTTGCACCTCCTTGGCATTTTTCAACTTCTCAACGAGCAGAAATGAAAATGCTGTTAAACTCTGCAGCACATTTATGTTCTGTTTTCTGAAAAGTGACTCGAAATAAAATATTAAGAATACTCAAAATTACAAAAATGATGTGATGCTCCGTAATTATTTCGGAAAATGATTTATTTTCACTTCACAGGAGTAGAAAATTTCAGAATATATACTCGTCACTTCTAGACTATTGGGTAAATGTATTTGGTAAACAGTGATGTGCTGGCAATAACATAGACTGTAAGACAAAACCTTTCACTAAGCCAAGTTTCATGAAAGATTCTCTTGTTCTTACCTTGTCTTATGTGTTTGATGTTGTTCTCGGTTTTTCTCTTTTAATGTGGCAATAAACCTGTCTTCCATCCCTAAAATCAAATTTTGATCAAGACCATAATCCGTTCTGCAATTGGTCTCAGATTGTTCCTTAGTCAATCACAGATGGTCACTGCTTAAGACCAAGATCTACAATTTGGTTTGTCACAGCGTCAGCATGTTGTTTTGTGCACCGAGCCTGGTCTCAAAGTAATGACAAACTGCCAGTCCAGAAGTCACGCCCTTTCTGATTAAGGATCGGATCAATTTTGTAGCAGTAAGAGGTCTAAATCAAAAATTTCTTTTTGACCAAAATGCTACTTTTGGCTGCCTTAAGGTGAATATGCTGGAGTGTTGACCTGGCAAAGTGCTGGGATAGTGAAGCAAAATCAGCTATAGTGAAAAAGAAAATAATGTAGTCACCTACTTAAAATCTCAAGAATTGACTGAAAATTAAACTTTATTTTCAGCACCAATAACATTGCTCCTGTGTCTTACACTTTGCGTGTAGACAGCTTTGAACCACGTCGCGGGTCCCTGGAAGGCGGTACTAAGATCACTGTCAAGGGGGCGGGGTTTGGCGATGACAGCTCAAAGCTGAGAGTGTTGATTGGCGGACGGGTGTGTGATGTGGTGAACAGTAGTTTCACCACTATTGTGTGCCTGAACAAGCCAGTGTCAAGGGTGCACCAGGTTGACAACATGGGTATCCACACAGGTAAATGTCTACTGATTCGGTAGCTTTGATATTATATTGATAGTGTCACATTACCATATATGAGCATATTTACGCCCATACAGTTATGTCCGAAATAATGCATTTTTCATGAAAATTTTTTGCTCGTGATGTGTTTTGCAGGTATATAGCCGTATGTGCCATAAAATTTCACCTATAGGCACAGATGGCTATCTCTACGTGCATATCTTAGATTTTGCGTTTTCTGTGTCCGTTTTTGTTCAAGTGCTTTTGATAAATACATTAAATTGGATAGTATTAGATGTAACATCTGCCCTCATATGTCAGACAAGCTTCATCCATTTTATATTTCAAAAATTTGTTGGTTTGGCTCACGTCTTCATAAAAGGCACAAGTGCCTACTTCCGAATAAGTAAATTAATTTTGTAGACAGTTCGGATTTTTTTTGATTTCCATTTGATTCTGGACTGTCTCCATCTAAGAGCAATAAGCTGGACTTGTAGTTTTGTGACTTCTGTTACTTTCATAGAAAATACATAATTTCCACCACATCTTCTGATATCAAGAGACCTTGACAACAGTTTACTGTTATTTTGACTGTGTATCTGAAAACTTTGTCTTTGTATTTGGAAGTGAATATTTATGAACCTCAAAAGGTTGACAAATTTAATGTCAACCCTTTGTTTACTGCTCTCGTGACCAGGCTTGGTGTAAGCTAGCTCATATAGAAACAAGGGTTACAATGCATTACAAGCACAAAACAAAACTCTTGGCCAATGTGTGTTTAATAACAAGGGTTACAATGCATTACAAGCACTAAACAAAGTGTGTGTGTTTAATAAGGGTCCGTTTCATGAACAGTGATTTTTAAGAGTTATGACAGAAATATGGTGTTACTCTCCACTCAACTATTTTTGAAAAATAATCAAGTCGCACTTGAGCAGAATTGCAAAGTCTCTGAAAATATACAAATACCTACAAGTCAGAGATAATTTCTATAAATTTGTTTCTTGGCTGTGAAGCGCTCACAATTACTTGGCAAAACCTTTATTCAGCCATTGGGAAGTGGGAGCGAAAGAACAATATTTCATGATACACACAATAGATCAGTATTTGCCATTTCTTCTACAGCATATGGTGTTGGTTATGCGTGGAACCCTGGCCACCTGGAGATCCGTGCCGGTGATACGGTGCACTGGCGCTGGGATGCGCCATTCCTCATTAAGTCGGTGAAGTACAGCGTCCAGCAGACGGCAGGACCCCAGGCAGGGGGTTACGATGGGTCAGGTTTCAAGAGCCTTCGAGCAAAAAAAGGTGAGAGGCTCTTAAATATTATAGTTGGATATTTGTCTTTGATCTTCATTTTCTCTCCAGAAACTTTCCAGTGTGTGGACGATTGGGTGATCGTCTGGAAATGATCTTGAGGTATTATTTATACATTCATGAAGATTTTCGGTAATACAATAGATTCTATTACAATGAAAGATAAATCACTGCAAATTTGCAACACCTGAAGATGGCTGGAGTAATGGCCATCCGAAACGTCGTGCCAATGTCAATAGGCTAGAGGCTAGTGTGTAAATAGACCAACAAGATGTTATTATAACATCACCACTTCAAAACAGTTTTAGATTAAGTCACCATAGAATTCATTTACGTTCTTTATGAACCACATTAAAGGTGTCAGCATGTGGAATAAAGGCTTGATGACTAGCTGTGTTTGAAGTCTCCGGTTTTACAATTTCTTTACCAATGTACTAATTAAAGCTCAAATTCCAAGTGAAATTAATGTCAACGTTTTCCCTGTTACATACGATTTATATTTTCAGGAAGCTTTGCCTACACCTTCATAACTCCAGGAACATACTACTACTTCAGTGACAAAGTGGACAACGCTGGCAAGATTGTAATGCGAGGGGTCATACAAGTGAAACCACGGAAGTCTGTGTTCTCTGATGTCAGCGTCAAACTCGGATCCTTTGAGGCTCAGTACCAACCATCTGTTAATGGTACTAAGTGACTCTTTTGAAAAGTAATAGAAAATGTACCATTGAAGACTAGTAGGCAACATTCAACTCGTTGGTGTTGGAACAAAAGTGTCTTTCCCTTTGCTCAATTTCTAATTCTTTCATTGAAGGACATTTCGAGACATTGAATATTTTTGTGTGAATTGTTTGATGGCATGATAGCTACAAAAATTGTAGAAATGCTGGCAAATATCCCACTGCATTAAATCCATACAAGGATACGGAACACTGTCCACTAAATATCCTATCACCACCTGGTAACAAGGCGTGTTTCCTCATTTTGCCATTGTACCAGAAAATAACTGTCTTGGGTTTTTTTTAATTTAGGTAATATTGTGTTGCATAAAACTTAAACTTAATCCAATCAGCCTTTGATTATTGCTGGAGTCAAAAACATAGGTATGCAATACCAAAGGGTAGTTATGCCATTGTTCCATTATCGTTTGTCCACTTCTTGAATCATGAAAACTGTTGCATTGTAAGGAGTAGTTACAGTGTGAAAGATCAATGGAGATAAGTTGAATGAATTTTGTGCTTACTAGTTTTGCAGTTTTTAAGTTTTGTTCATCGTCAGTGAGTTTCTTAGCTATGCCAAGTTCAGAATCTTATGCACGTGACATTTTTCCCATGTAGTATCGTCCACCATCATTTCTGCGATCAACACTTCCATTGTCGTCACCAACTGTTCCACCGTCATCACCAACGGGAGCTGCCCCGGAGACACTGTCACTCAGAGTGCAGCAGCCATTCAGTTCAGTCAGCTATCCTGCATCACACCTGTGATCAACAGTGTTTCACCTAACACAGGTAGGTGTCTCTGGTGGGTGTAATATTTGTTTTACCTAACTCTGGTAGGTGTCTCTGTGGGCCTAATATTTGTTTCACCATACAGTGTTCAGCTGTTACTGTGAGAAAGTTTCAAATCTTAACTTTCAATGAACAATTTAAATTACTATTAGTGGATATTTTATTATTTTTAGCTATTTTGTGTTCACTTTCCTATTTTTATTCTTGTTTTATTGTAATGCTTTATGTAACTTTGATAAAATGGAATTCTTGGCCAGTGTATTTCACACCTTGTCCTTTTACCAGGGACGGTCAACACGTCCATCACCATACTAGGTACAGGGTTCGGTGAGTCTACATGCCAGAATGAGGTGAGATTTGGCCAGTATCAGTGTACAGTGATGTCTGCTAGTTCAACAATGATTGTCTGCCACATCAATCCTCAAGGGGGCATGCCAGTTGGACAAGCAGAGGTAATACATTGACTTCTGTTGTTCATAACTTTGTGAAGTAGTCATTTGATTGACTTGTTGGTTATTATGAACAGTTCTAAACCTTGAAGGAGAGCAGGTGGACCATCTCTTTCAAGAAAAAATTAATTCAACTTTATGAATCTCTCCTACCAAAAGTGCGCTTTGATTTTATTCATAGCAGAACTAAAAAGTATAATTCCAAATATTTGTGATTTTTTCTGATCTGCCATTTTCACCAAAGTTGCTATTTACCACATGTAACAACATATTTGGCTCTTTCTCCAACACCGTTTCATTGATTTTCAATTCAAGATCATGTGCATATTTTCCAATGCATTTTCACCACATCATGGCTACAAAACTGGCCAAAATTGTGTCAGTTTTACAGTACATTACCGTGTTAATCAAAACTCATGACATGTTTTGTCTTCTCCAGCTGGTTTCAGTCAGGGTTCATAATGTCGGCTATGCTATAACCACTATCCAACAGCGTCTAGATAGAGCATATATTCTGCTGCCACAAGTGAGCACCATCTACCCCAGGAGTGGATCCCTAGAGGGGGGATTACTTCTCACTGTCACTGGGACTGGACTATCAGGTAGGGGTTTGGGGCTCAGTCTGTATCAAGAGTAGGTTTAGCAGATTTGTAGATTCGTGTGATGTTGAAATGGCTTCTGTGTGTTTCCAGTTATGCTGAAAGTTCTTTTCTTCAAGCTGAACCTAAAATTAACCTTTTTGTAAAATCAAATGTTTGATTAGAGTAGATGAATTTGTTAGATTTCATACCTTATTGATTTTATAGGTACATTCAAGTGAGTCTTCAACTATGATAAAATGCAATCAAGAACGATGCTCTAAAAGTTGATGGATTTCACCTCAAATATGCCATGCCTTTAATGATTTGCCATCTGAGATATTGAATTTTAATTTTGTTATTGCTCTCTTGTAGCTCCAGATCGTGTTTCTATCGGTGGCATTGACTGCATTGTGAAATCTTCAACTTACAGAGAGGTAGTTTGTGTCACACAGCCTTCATACGAGACTGTTGGACAAACCATTGTAGAGGTGGTTGCCAATGGGAACCGTTTGCGTAGCAACAACTGTTCAACATCTTGCGAGTTTGCGTACTCTCAACTTGCAACGCCAGATGTGACTAGCATATCAACCAATCAAATCTCAGGGGCAAGCTCCCAGATAACGTTCTCCGGGGAGCGTTTGAATGGAACTGCTGAAGATGGCATTACCGTCTCTCTTGGTGGTCAGCGGTGCTCTGTCGTTTCTGTGACGTCCACGCAACTGACTTGCACCATTGGTTATGTCGTTGTGGGCAACCAGCCACTCTCTATTCGTTATAATAGGCAAGGCAATGCAAAGTTGAGTGCTAAAACTATGGAAGTGTTGCCTAGCATTGACTCTATCAGTCATGTGGCTGGGAGTCAGCAGGGTGGTCTCTTGTTGACCGTCGTCGGTGGTGGTTTCACTGCGTCCAGCAGTTCTGTCACCATAGGTGACAAACCATGCGTGATAAAGTCCCTCAATTTGTCTGAGATTCACTGTGTCACGCCCGCCGGCAATGCTCAATTGAGTGTTGTCCAGGTTGTCTCAAATTCAGTCAAGTTCCCCAGCTCCACCTTTAATTTCCTCGACTCTGAGACACCAGAACTGACGAGTGTTTCTCCAGTGAGTGGCAACATCGGGGACACCATCACCATCTCTGGTGCCAAGCTGAGCGGAAATCCATCAGATGTCACCATCCGTATTGGTGATGCTCAATGTAACGTTAGCAGTTCTACGACAAGCACCATCAGCTGCAACCTTGGCGATAGTCCATCAGGCTCGTATCCAATCACAGTCCACGTGGCTGGCAAAGGCAATGGACGAAGCTCTCTATCGTTTAAGTATAATTTGGAAATCACCAATGTCTCACCTAAGGAAGGTAAGTGGAATCCTCATCAAAAGCTGCCTTTCTTATAATCCTTACAATTGGCGTGGAATTTGCCGACATCAGTGTTTTAACTAATCTCTTGTTTTTAGTTTCTTTGCATTAAAGCTCTGATAAACCCCCATGTGGGCAAAGAAATTAACTTTTGGTTTAGACTGCTTAACACTATGTTACTGGTTTCAACTTGTTCTTTGCTTATTCAAGGTGTGGTTTTTGAGCTTGGACTGAGCTGACAGTTGGTAATTACTTAAGACTGAGGCTTGGTGAATGTAATGACTCACTAGGACAAACCAACTTGTTCAGCCTGGTCTTAAGCCATAACGAAGTGTCAGTTCTTTGCAACCCAAGAAATCACAAATTGAAAGCTATTTCATAACTATGAGTGAAACCTATTTATTTTGGTAGAACGTGAGCTGAGTGCAATTTGACTTTTAAAAATTAAAATAATTTTAAGTATCTAAGTATGGTTATCGACCAGCGTTGACTACCCATTGGTAATATGCTGCATCTCACATACCAAAATTTAAGCAATTGGGCAATGTTCCTTGTCATGGGGCGTGTTGACTCGCCAGTCTAGTTTCACCTACCAGCACTCAGTCATCGTGACAGGGAATTCTGAGTCATTTTGTACGATTACTTTTAGGGTGTATTCTTCCAGCTTTTCTCGCTGCCATCGTAACTGTGAACCATAGGATTAATCAGAAAGTCGAATTTCACGTACTTATTAAAATATGTTGTAGCAAAAATGAAAGTGTTGCAAATGCTGTGCTGCAAAAATGGCAACTTTAAGTTCCTTTAATGGTGTACAGAAAGGAATTTGCTAAATGTAAAACCTTTTATTTTTCAAAATTTTAAAATGATCTGGATTCAGTGTTCAACTAAATTGTCATTTCAGGAAGCTTTGGTGGTGGTCAAGTCCTGACAATAACTGGTTCCGGGTTCAGTGCCAATGCGTCAGTCACTGTGTGTGACCAGCCATGTGGTACCACAACAACAAGTGGAACAAGCATACAATGTAAAACACCACCTCATCTGTTCAGTAAGTAATCCATGTGATCTCCCATGTCACAGTTTGCCAAGGTGAAGGAGTTTTTGAGCTTTTATCCCCCTTCATCGATGAATCATTTTGGCCAAGGGAAACATGAGAATCTTGAAAATCCTTTGTGGCACTGGTGAGACCGTACAAAATTTCCATCTGTGTAAATGCATGCATTTACTAGGTAATCCCGTGGGACCCTCGTATCATGAATTGCTCGTGTAAATGGACATCTTTCTGTTCTGAATATATTGAGATAACAAATTAAAAAGAACCGAGGGAATGTCAAATCTCCAGTGTTGAAGCTTGAGCGACTGCTGTCAGTAAAAGCTGAGATTCTTAATGAACAAAATGATACTTCAGTTATGTGATTGTTATCACTGACGTATTATTAATTATCATAATGATACTTCATACATTGTAAACAATGTAGTTGGATTGTACACCATTCATCTTCTCTTCCACAATGACTTCAGCTTTGTATGTCCAAATTACAGAATTGTATAATGAATGCCTCACTAGCAAAAGCAAAATGCACATCTATGCTTTATTTATGAAAAAATTAATATTATGTTGGAACTTTATCCACATGTCTGTGTATTTAACCTATAAAACTAAAATCATTTGTAGAAATTATTTAGAATTTGATTCTTTACTTTATATCAAAGCGCTAATTATTGGGTCACGTGACCATGTCTTTTTAGTAAAATTTTGTAAAAAAGGAAAGTTAATTTATAGCAAAGCAACGGTATCAATCACGTGACAAAATTTTGTTTGATATAAATTTTCAAGATGAAATTTCAAAAGCACTGTAAGTTACAGTTTTCTAACTTATCATTTTATCTTTATTTTATTTAACTTTTGAAATTTTTTCATTAAAATTTTAAAATCCTCTCATGGAAAAGTGGAACACTTTAACCACTCCTAACAGTGTCTGACCAGACATTTCTGAGACTGAATGTTCCAAAATTTGGGTTCCTACTGAACCTTAACATCTTAATTGTTGAGTTTTGTCTGCAAGGTTTGTTTTTATTTTTTAGATGCAAACTCTACAACACAAGACTGTGACATTGTTGTGACAGTCAAGGGCAAGACTGTTTCTGGGAAGACCAAATATGTCTATAAGGCGGGGCTCACACCTGTCGTTTCATCAATCAACCCAAAAAGGGGCGGTACAATGGGTGGAACCTCTGTTACTATCAAAGGTTCAGGATTTAGGTAGGCATGATGTGCTATACTGTGTTGTAGATGCCTAAAATTAAAAATTCGATATCATGGTGATTATAGGTACCGACTTGTGAGACTATGCACACTGTATTGTGTTGTTGTTGCTTCAAATCATGATGTTCATAGTCATGGTTTTCTTGATTGTCAGGCCTTCAAAATCTTTGGTTTACTATTGACTGCTCATAAAAGAACTAAATACTGATTCAAAGTCATATACAGCTGAAATTATTGCCTAAGTCAGATCCAAACCAGATCAAAAGATTTTTCCTTGAAAAGTGAAATTTGACTTATCAAGTCAAACAATGACCTAATTAATGTCAGTCTGACTCATGACAATTTAATTTAGAAATCTGACGTCTGTTGCTCCTCTTTGCAGCTCAATTCAAGCAGAGAACACAGTAGATATTGCTGGCTCACCGTGTGTGGTCAGTGCATCGTCTGCCACTGAAATTGTGTGTGTGACTGAGAAGAGACGCCCGTCTGTTCGGGCCAATGTTGTGGTGACTGTGGCCAGTCGCGGGGGGTCACCTAAGGTGAGTTGAACTGTAAGGATGACTAGGCTGTCAATTTTATGTCAATCAATTTATGTTTTCAAATGGGCAATGGTTTGACATGTCTAGTTTTGTTGAAAGTTATGGTAATTATGTTTTTGATGGCAAGTAAAAGAAGAAGCAAAATGAAAACCAAGTTTGAAACTCAAAATTTTCGATAAAATCTTGACAGTTTTATTACTTGTTTGATGAGAAAATTGAACCAATAGGGTAAGAATACATTAAGGTAAACTAGTCCCAGTTGAAAACAGTTATCAACGAACCGAAGCCAGTCACAATGCTTTTGGCTAATTATAGCATATTTCTTTGAAAAAAAAACACCCTTACTTATTATAAGTTTTCATGAGAAATTTGACTTCAGAAGCCAGACTGGTGGAACACTATAGTTTCACTCACCCATAAGTGAAATTATTTCAGCCAGTGTCGTATTGTAGTTTCACTCGCCTATATATGAGTCATATTGCCATGAAGTCACTGCTAATGTAATAAGTTCTCTGCTTTGCACAAAAGGAAGTCAGTGTTTGTGATATCGAGGGTTGATGGCGCTTGCAGGAAAGTTCACAAATCTATCAACAGAGTACAGGGTTCCATGAAACTGTCCGAATATTACCTGCTTCTGTGCGGCTGATGAGATCATGACAATAAACAGCTGCATTACTCCTTTCAGACTGCCGACACAGAGTTCCTCTACATTGACCGATGGTCCTCAGTCTTCACTTGGGGTGGGCAGTCAGTGCCCTCTGCTGGTGACCTGGTGGTCATTCCCAAAGGAGAGGTCATCCTGCTGGACAATAGTACAGAAATTCTCAAAGTTCTCATCATTGAAGGTGAGTTTCTCAATGCGTGCACAGTATAAAGTGTAACCATCTGAGATATGCTGTTGCTGAAATGATTCATTTTTTGCAATGAGAATGGTACTCTCTTTTAAAAATTTTAGCACATAGATCAATGTGTTTTATGGTTATTAAACCATTTCGTCCTCAGTGACATTCTATGAGATGTTTGAAATAGCTAACTGTTAACGTCATGTTTTGGCCATGGTTTACCGTGGAATAACGGGACAGACACAAATATTTTCATATAATAGTGACAATTGAATATATTCCATCTTGAGAGTTACCCTGAAGTTTGCTCAAGACTGAACGGAAACATTGGAATTTGGAATATATTGTAACTATCATGCTGTAAGTAGCATGAGGCATGTTGATAATCTAAAAACTACACTGTGCTTATTGTTACACTACAGGGTCACTAATATTTGATGAGGTGGACGTCCAGTTAAATGCCGAGATCATTCTGGTGAACAAAGGTGGACTGTTGCAGGTGAGCGATGCGTTTAGAATTTTGCACTTTTTGGTCAATTTAGTTTAATTTACTAACACAGTGAAAAGGTATTTGAATCCTTTTTATAAAAATGAATGGAATTAATACAAACAACAACTCTTCAAGTTGGAAGTTTAATGCTGTGACCTACTTGCACAATGGAAACACTTGTGTGCCTGAGTGAGCAGATGGACCGCTGTTGTATTAGTTTTATTAGTTTTATTACCTGTTTCTGGCATTAGTGCTCAAGTCCAGTCATGGAAAGCTCTAATGTAAAGGGCCGGAAAATTGGCAGGTGTCTCGACCTATGAGCACAATTATCAGAATGGAAAGGCGAGAGAACTTAGCTTACTCGAGCCAGATGTCGTTTCGGAATTTGCTCGCTGCATCACTCACCTGGTTTGAAGTATTGATATTTCACCCATTTCTTTTTGATAGAAATCAACTAAAAAGTTTGAAAACATCTATTTTATAGTAAAAATAAATTGTAACAAATTTACTGAAAAAAGTCCTTCAGAAATTTACATTTGCCTTTAGCGTTTTTTGATGTAAAACATGTCCCATTGCTTTTACAGAAATATCAAACTACACGTAACTGTTATTACTTAAGGAGGGCGATTAATTACAATATTAAGCCCTACTTATTTTCCTGGTACTTCACGACACTTTTATTGAGTTTTCTTACACATCTTTACAAACCACTTCAGGCGTGTTGGACTTATGACACCTGACACCTCTGTTTATCTTTTTCGTTTTTGCCTAATTGACCTTACTGATTAATGAAAAATCTGCTGCTTTGGAAATTTAGCAGAAAATATTGCAGTTTTTGTCATGAATTATGTTACAGAATGCAAGACTGGTCTATTGAAAATTATTATTTAAAAATCATTTAAGGTGTTTGCGGGATCGATAACAAAAACGCTATTTCTTGTCTTAGAGCAGCATGAAATAATTTCCCTCTTGAATAAAATTCTCTACGCGCTATGAATTGTAATCAACAGAAAGGGGTGTAAAATTAATTTTGCAGACTTGAATTTCTAGACACTCAAATTTTAACTCTTGCATACGTGTAGATTTTGATAGGTTGTGATTGTATTACAAAACTCAGCTCTCTTGATCTGTCTCTTTGCCAGGTTGGTACAGTAAGTGAGCCATTCCAGCACAAGGCAACAATCATGCTTCACGGTCACGTTAGGTCCAAAGAGATGCCTATATATGGAACCAAAGTGCTGGCCGTCAGAGAGGGCCGGCTAGAACTACATGGTGAGGCAGTGCTCCAAAAAAATTTAAAGTATAATTAACCCACTACTGTGTGGCCCTGGGAAATTATTAACATCTTTTGATAAATCTCCCAACACTATCTTGGAAACTCTTTGAATCCAGGTATTTGACTATGCCAGAATCATAAGAAAAAGTGTTGCTCTCAGTACCTGACATCATTCCAACATTTCAAATTCGCTAGTCAATAGCTAGAATAACGGAGATAGTAAGCTTATTCGAGAAACACTGGCCTTTCCCTCTGGTCACCTTGTCAAACTCGTCTGACAGAACACATTCAGACTCTCCTGTTGGTGTTTTGTTAATGCATGCTTGGGTCAGCAGGTATTGTCTAGGGGTAATTCAACCGTTTCAGATCACAACAGTATCAGGTAGGGTGTATTTGTCACGATTATAATTTATTGTCCCCACAGGTAAACCCGTGGTTACCTCGTGGACAAGGTTATCTGATACAGCCAGTAGCCGCAGCTCAACATTAAAGTTACAGGTACCCGTTAAATGGCAAGTCGGCGATGAAATCGTGATTGCCACCACGGGTCATAGGCATAGTCAGCGAGAGAACGAGAAGCGAAAAATCACGGCCATTTCTAACGATGGTCGGACCGTCACTGTGGATTCACCTCTGGACTACACTCACCTGGGTGTAACGGAAACGTACGCCCAGGGGATATCACTGGATAAACGCGCCGAAGTAGGACTATTAACGCGTAATGTTGTTGTGCGTGGTTCACGTGACCTACAGTGGGCGGAGGACATTCCTGCCTGCAAAAAGGGATTCAACACAGGTAGGGTTTAATGTTCCGTCAGCTTCTTGTCTAATCAATTCAGAAAATTTCTCAACTTTGACAGTTACAACAAAACACACAGTCAAAGGTGGCTGCAGAGAATAGCACAGATTGCATTAAAATGATCCTTAATGAAAAATTTTTGGTTCATGAATTGAAAATTAATATTAATGTGGCAGTGTTTGATTCTGGGTTGTTGTTCCTGATTGGCTGACTGTTGATTGATTAAATACATGAGTCATGTGGGCTGCGTTACATGCTATCGTTAGGCATATTACTGCTGTGGGTTGTGATGGACTGTGTGTTGGGAGTTCTTGTTCAGGAGTGAAATATGCATTGCGCTGTTCTTTGTCTATTTTCCATCCAAAAAGGAGGAACTGCAGAATTCACCATTAAGTGGACATTTTGGTTGCAGAAATTTGACCATTGTAATGATCATGGGCAGTAACCTTTTAATTAGTATATTTTTCAAACTGTGAACTTATGTGCTTGAATGGTAGGCATTTGGCACATGCACCTAATTCTGGAAATAGGCAGATGTGCCTAAATAGGCGCAAACATGGTGCGACTTCTCTTTATTTGCAGAGTGGCTTCATGTTATAGAATTATCATTTGGTTCAGTTATAAATTTGACTCTAGTCTGGGCCAGTCTAGCTCAATCCCCATTGTTCAGTGCCTCTGACAGTTTATCATCTTATCGGTGTTCCTCGTCCATGACAGGCCAGTTTGCCACCCAGACCTGTTTCCAAGGCCGTTTTGGTGCCGAGATGGGAAGTGACATGTTTGGCGGCCATATTATCATCCACGCTCCACAGAAGAGTAAGCAGCTGGCTGTTGGTAAGTATGTTAAACTTAACCATTTATGATAATTTTGACATCATGCTTTATGTACCAGCAGTGTTGTCTTACAGTCATACTTCCTTTCTGTAACGTAGAAAATAAATCCGAAACTAAAAGCGGCGATCCAGATCCTCTAAAGGATATACACTTGTGTGTCGAAAAGTAGAATAAATATTATGTAAATAAAACAACAAAAATGGATCACTCAAATTTTCAGATATAATAACATCCTTCGTCAACAGAAACAGAAATAAAGTAAAATCAAATACTTTATATAACAATTGACATCTGATATACAAGGCTTGGAATTTTTCGCGGAAACGCGGATTTCCGCTTTTTTCAAATGTTCTGTCCGCGCATTTTATTATATTTCCGCGTAAAAAAATCGGATTTGATATAAAATTTCCGCGGCAAATTCCTTTCTTACCGCGGCGTTGCCGACGACGTTCACCTCGAAAAGCGGAAGTTGCTCGTTATGTTTCGGAGGAACGTAAATTGTCAACATTGCCGGGGCATCTGGGATAGCGTGGTGGGATTTTCAATGGCGACTCGGTGATTGTAAACCGCGGTGACAAATACTACGGCTCCGCAGCCAAAAATGTGTGGGGGTGGGAGTGGACGGACGAGCTAAAGAGACGCAGATGCATGCTACTGATGGTGGTAACGTTTTTTTTTTTTAAGTCCTCCCGACTTTTGTCGGCGAAAGGCTCACATCGACTATTTCAAAGCTGGGTAGCGCGCGTGTTTTTGGCCGTAAAAGTTTCCGCGTTTTGTCGTCATTGGTCATTCCAAGCCCTGGATATATGGCGAAACGAACATGATACATTGTTGCGGAAAAAATAAGGATATAATTTAAGAAATCTTTAATATGTTCAATCCTTTAGGTTCAAGTGTGTTAAGCTTAATTTATCCAAAATTGTTCTCTTTTGAATCTGTGAGGGCTACTGGTGTAAAATAATAGAGAAACTCCAATAGTACCCCAGTCGCATGAGTCGTGATGCGAAAGTCTGGTTCCTTTTGTCAGATTTTTTTTGACCAGTACTAACCATCTTTAAGTTTATGTGCGTTCTTACCAACAAGCCTGTGCATTTATCCAAACGTAAGAAACTATGGAGCTTAACTTCATAAAAGTATTTTCTGAAAGTAGAAAGCCAGCAGAATTTGATGTTTTTTATTTTATACCAAACTGCTATACATTAATTAGGTCACGTCACCATGTCTTTGTTGTAAAAATTAACAAAACTACAGCATTAATAACATGACCAAATATGACATTGTCTCTTTAGGTGCTGCCTGAATGGCACCATGCAAACATGACGTAACACAAAGAAGTTACAAGGTGTGCTCCATGTGTTCTATTCTCAATTTTGATGACCTGTCCCTAAGTTTTCCTAGGTGCACTAGGTGTAGTCAATAACTAGCTCACTAAATAATGGCATGTGTAATATTTTGCACAGAGGACAATACTGATATTCATAATTGATCAACTTTTTGTTTGCAGCACATATTGAGTATGTTGAACTCACCTACGTTGGACAGGCGTTCCGACTCGGAAGATATCCCATACACTTTCATTTGAACGGTGACCTTTCGGGGTCATATGTCAGAGGCTGCGCCATTCACTGGTCATTCAACCGAGCTGTTAACATACACAACACCCACAATGTCCTGATCGAGAGAAATGTTGTTTATAACATCATGGGCGGAGCTTTATTCCTGGAAGACGGCATAGAAACTGGCAATATTTTCCAATACAACCTAGCAGTCTTTGTCCGAGACAGCTCCAGCCTCCTTAATGATGACTTGACTCCCGCTGCTTTCTGGGCCACCAACCCTGACAACGTGTTCCGGCACAACGCTGCTGCTGGGGGCTCCCACTTCGGTTTTTGGTTCCGCATGCACAACCATCCAGATGGACCCTCTTTCACTAAAAGTATCTGTCCACGAAAGGTACTGATTCGCGAGTTCTATAACAACACCGTCCACTCGCAGGGTTGGTTTGGTTTGTGGTTTTTTAAGGCTTATTTTCCTATGAAGACTGGTCAGTGTAGCTCGAACACTCCAGAGCCTGCTGTTTTTCGTAGACTGGTCGCTTGGAACTGCGAAAAAGGTGCTGAGTGGACAGATGGTGGCGCCATACAGTTTCATGACTTCCTGCTTGTTGCCAACAGTGTATCCGGTGTGGAGATACACGGAATAAGCCAAGCGGGCGACACCAAGTACACAGACAGGGGTCCATTGGTGAAAGACACCATCATCGTCAGCAGGGACGGTACCGGGTCTACAGCTACGGGTATTGCGCTGCCCCCCAGCAAGGGGCTGAAAGTGAAGAACACAACGTTTGTCAATTTCTACAGCAGTTCCGTTGGTGTCCAACTGTCAGGAGCTCCGAGTAGATCAGCGGCATTCGATGCTGTGTTTGAACAGATCACTTTTATCAACTCGCCAAACCGAGGTGCCTCCCACTGGGAGCATGAGGTGGAGCTGTTGGACATGGATGGGACTTTAACTGGTCATGAAGGACATAGGATCATTCCATCATCAGACCTGCTCCCCCCTTCGTGTGTCAATGTTTCCTCCACGTTCAGGGACTCAATGAGATGCCCGCCGAAGGTACGATTCATTCGTATGGGTCTCAATAAAGCCAAGCCATCGGTGTTGACGTACAAGAACTTCCTGGTTGAGAACACGTACGGCACTAGTTCACTGCCGTGGGGTAAAAAGAGGATAACGCATGGGAAGGGATATGAAGCCAAACTTCCAATAGGCCTGACATACTCGATGAAGTTTGAGAATGTTAGAACTCTCTCTAACATGTCCTACAGTGCTGAATTCGATGACTTAACAGTAAGTTTTGAATGCTCGAACTGCTTCTTTTCTGACTGAATAAGTTTTTCCATTCAGTTAATTTTTTGTGCCAAGATGTTGTATCTCGCACAAGATACAAGACTCGAGTCTGACATTAGCAGCTTGTCTGATATTAGCGTGCTGAGGTGACGATAAATGCGGGGAGTTGGTGGGATGAGGTTTTGATCATAGTACAAGTTTTGTGTTTATGCATTTATAAAGTCCATAGTCTGCCTTTAATGGCCATTCACTTTACTGAGGTGTCTAAAATTTTTAATACATTATTATAATAGTAATATACAATCTTAACAATGAGCACATACACACACGCACTCACACCTTGTAGTCGCTTAATTTTCAATTATAATGTGAGGAATTTCATTCATCGATATTTAAATCTTTAAAAAATATATTTCCCTGTGAGATTAAAATGTTTTAAAATATTCACAAAAGCATGTAGATGGTAAAGCGTCCCTCCAATCTTTCACAGTATATGTGATATTTTGCTAGAATCAAAATGAAGTTTGTGATAATAGTAACTGTGGTGTAAGTAAAAGTATTTATTTTTAATACATGTTGCCATTTCTCTGTTGTAGCCCTCTGATTATATAATTATTGAACAGCCATTGGCTGAGATGCCTGACCGTGTCAGCGTTTCGGGAGGTAATCGCCAGATGTCGCCCATGCCACTGTCAAATGAAAACGTTCATGGTGACTGGTTTTATGATGCGGGAAAACAGAGGTTCAGTTACATAGGTATGAGAAATGATTAACTAGTGATATCGATCAAGGTGAAAAATGCACAGCAGTTCAAGACAGTTTTTTTCTGTACCTAGAGCTTAGTGTTATTTTAAGAAATACACTTGCATCGCAAATCCAAGACCATTTTTTCCAGGCAGTTCAGCCGTATCATTTTATTGTTAAAAAATACAGAATACCTTATTCTTGCAGTCACCATGTTACAAAGAGCCTCCTTTTAGGTTTTTAAATAAATGCATTCCGTGCCTAATTTCAGTGCAAAACGTGATTTACGTCTCAAATGCATTGTTTTTTAAATCTAAAGAGAGGCTTAATTTTTTAAAATGGCGACTGCGTAAACTAAGGTCTGTTCTTGCGCGCAGTTTCATAATTACTTTTTATCTTGTAATTGCGTGCTTGTAATGAGATTCATATAACATGATCTTGAAATTTTTCTCAATATATGATTGGACTGATACCCTGCTGCACCTTCTTTTAACACTTGTCAGAGATCAAATGACTAGTGCAGGAAAAGGCCACCAGTCGGTGAATATTAGACATCTAGTCGATAAATATAGAAAGGAAGTGCACAGTTGAAATGCAAGTCCAGCGTTAGGTTTTAGTTCTTTGTCACCAGCTTAGGGCACAATATGGTGGACAAGTGGAATTTTATTTTCTCACTTTTTCGTAGAGGATTGGTAACACCAAATCGATGCTTTAATATTTTTGAGTTCATTGCTATAGCTGCCATCAGAGATTTTTTCAAAAATTCTGAGAAATGAGAACAATTAGAAGCCCTTGAAAAATAAGAGTTGTAAGTTTTGGCCATTATGTTATTTTTGTACAAAAATTTGTGAGGTTTTATGGTATATCTCAAACAGTGCTTTTAATGTTGTATGTATTAACTTTGCCAGTTTCTGGTCGCACGTCTCGCTCTAAGAGGGCCGTCTCTCGACCTACCACATTGGCCCGCACTCTCTCTGTCAGCACTACCCGCTGTTTCTACAAGGACTGTATTGTTCCACCGTCCCCAAAGGAGGTCCCACCTGCCCGAGCCACACCCGCCAATCCGTACTACTGGTCAGATGTGTCCATTTGGCCAGACAAGAGACTCCCCGTGGATGGTGATGACGTCGTCATTCCAGAAGGTTGGTCATTTATATGCTCTACAGTCTCAAAATGCCTTGAAAACGATGCATTTGACCTACTCCGTTGTTCACATATCTACACTTAAAGGCGAATGCCACCCGATTTAATTACTCTTTTTTGCCGTCTTAATCGGTCTATATCCACATCTCCTCGCATACGGTCGACCTTACCTTGCCAAGAGGTGTCACGTTGACCTG
>NMRA01000477.1:182838-222830 GCA_002633005.1 Phoronis australis
ACTCAATGAGATGCCCGCCGGAGGTACGATTCATTCGTATGGGGCTCAATAAAGCCAAGCCATCGGTGTTGACGTACAAGAACTTCCTGGTTGAGAACACGTACGGCACTAGTTCACTGCCGTGGGGTAAAAAGAGGATAACACATGGGAAGGGATATGAAGCCAAACTTCCAATAGGCCTGACATACTCGATGAAGTTTGAGAATGTTAGAACTCTCTCTAACATGTCCTACAGTGCTGAATTCGATGACTTAACAGTAAGTTTTGAATGCTCGAACTGCTTCTTTTCTGGCTGAATTAGTTTTTCCATTCAGTTAATTTTTTGTGCCAAGATGTTGTATCTCGCACATGATACAAGACTCAAGTCTGACATTAGCAGCTTGTCTGATATTAGAGTGCTGAGGTGACGATAAATGCGGGGAGTTGGTGGGATGAGGTTTTGAACATAGTACAAGTTTTGTGTTTATGCATTTATAAAGTCCATAGTCTGCCTTTAATGGTGATTCACTTTACTTAGGTGTCTAAAATTTTTAATGCATTATTATAATAGTAATATACAATATTAACCACAATGAGCACATACACACACGCACTCACACCTTGTAGTCGCTTAATTTTCAATTATAATGTGAGGAATTTCATCGATATTTAAATCTTTAAAAAATATATTTCTCTGTGAGATTAAAATGTTTTAAAATATTCACAAAAGCATTTAGATGGTAAAGCGTCCCTCCAATCTTTCACAATATATGTGATATTTTGCTAGAATTAAAATGAAGTTTGTGGATTAAAAGTTTACCAATGATATGATAATAGTAACTGTGGTGTAAGTAAAAGTATTTATTTTTAATACATGTTGCCATTTATCTGTTGTAGCCCTCTGATTATATAATTATTGAACAGCCATTGGCCGAGATGCCTGACCGTGTCAGCGTTTCAGGAGGTAATCGCCAGATGTCGCCCATGCCACTGTCAAATGAAAACGTTCATGGTGACTGGTTTTATGATGCGGGAAAACAGAGGTTCAGTTACATAGGTATGAGAAATGATTAACTAGTGATATTGATCAAGGTGAAAAATGCACAGCAGTTCAAGGCAGTTTTTTTCTGTACCTAGAGCTTAGTGTTATTTTAAGAAATACACTTGCATTGCAAATCCAAGACCATTTTTGCCAGGCAGTTCAGCCGTATCATTTTATTGTTAAAAAATACAGAATACCTTATTCTTGCAGTCACCATGTTACAAAGAGAGGCTTAATTTTTTAAAATGGCGACTGCGTAAACTAAGGTCTGTTCTTGCACGCAGTTTCATAATTACTTTTTATCTTGTAATTGCGTGCTTGTAATGAGATTCATATAACATGATCTTGAAATTTTTCTCAATATATGATTGGGCTGATACCCTGCTGCACCTTCTTTTAACCCTTGTCAGACATCAAATGACTAGTGCAGGAAAAGGCCACCAGGCGGTGAATAGTAGACCTCCAGTTGATAACTACAGAAAGGAAGTGCACAGTTGAAATGCAAGTCCAGCGTTAGGTTTTAGTTCTTTGTCACCAGCTTAGGACACAATATGGTGGACAAGTGAAATTTTATTTTCTCACTTTTTCGTAGAGGATTGGTAGCACCAAATCAGTGCTTTAATATTTTTTGAGTTCATTGCTATAGCTACCATCAGATTTTTTCAAAAATTCTGAGAGATGAGAACAATATTAGAAACCCTTGAAAAATAAGAGTAGTAAGTTTTGGCCATTATGTTATTTTTGTACAAAAATTTGTGAGGTTTTATGGTATATCTCAAACAGTGCTTTTAATGTTGTATGTATTAACTTTGCCAGTTTCTGGTCGCACGTCTCGTTCTAAGAGGGCTGTCTCTCGACCTACCACATTGGCCCGCACTCTCTCTGTCAGCACTACCCGCTGTTTCTACAAGGACTGTATTGTTCCACCGTCCCCAAAGGAGGTCCCACCTGCCCGAGCCACACCCGCCAATCCGTACTACTGGTCAGATGTGTCCATTTGGCCAGACAAGAGACTCCCCGTGGATGGTGATGACGTCGTCATTCCAGAAGGTCGGTTGGTCATTTATATGCTCTACAGTGTCAAAATGCCTTGAAAACAATACATTTGACCCACTCCTTTGTTCACATATCTACACTTAAGTAGTGTTTTACAGTTGCGTAGGACTGTGACTAACTGCGGAACATCGTCTCTCAGAAATGGCTGATTGGATTCATACTTATATGATTAATGCTTTATTCAACAAAACGCTGTTAGGAATGTTGTTTTTGAAGTGTTTCACTTTCGGCATAAAGGGCTATCAAAAATACAATTTTCATGAAAAAATCCAATATTGCATAAAAGGACAGAGAAATATTTAAGAAAATGGTAACAGCATTTTTGATGTCTTGTCAAATAAAGTTTGATCAGCCTTATTGCGTTTTTGATGTGTTATCAAATAAAATTTGATCAGTCTTATTGCTATCACTGTACCTTTTCTACTAAATTTCACTAAAAAGCCATGGTCACAATTAATGGCAGATTGGTAGAAAATCAAATAAATTTTACAAGGTTTCTACTTTCGGAAAATATGAGCTGTCTTCAACATCTCTTGTGGCATTTTTGTTGCCCATCTTACCATATGGATTATTATATCATAATTGTATCTTTCTTTCACCCATATTATTTGTATTTGTATTAATTTTGTATTCTGTCATAATACATGACCTTATTTTGCCATCTCTGGTTACATTAACATAAATACTTTTACTGACCGTCAAATTCTAGTGTTCTAGATATTTGATAAATACACAAACTTGTCAAGAAGGTCTTACATAATGTTAAGGTTTAAGTTACTAGTAGTCTTGGCTGTGGACAGAAGCAATGTTGGCCTAGTCCTTGGTAACACAGCAAAGAGTGACTGTGCTGTCACCAGTAGTCATCAAAGTGTTCCCCATTTGTCCAACAAAACCAATAAACCTTAAAAGTATACACATTGATCAAGTGACCTCTGTGCCATTTAGATACCAAATTTGTGGATAGCAGTAAATGTAATCAGTTGCCGCACTGTGTTATTTAATTCCTTAAAATTTGATGTCATAAAATTTGGTACGTTATAAGTTATTTCATAGTAGGTTTTTTTCTAGATTATCATTATGGCTGGTGTGTTGGTTTTGTTAGTTTGCCAATTGAAACATCTGGCTTATTTATGGTTGGTACCACATGTCAGGTCAGGTATTAGGATTAATGATTAATGGCATTATTTAGGGAATAAGGAGGGTATTTGTGTCACATGATAATGAATAGTCAGACTGAGAGTGACTTCATAACAAAATCAAAATGAGAAAGGGATTGATAATATTCATTTGTAAATTAATTTCTTTGGCACTGGTGCTAATTCTTAGTTCTCAGCGAAGTAAAACTGTACTGGTTTGGGATTTAGAGATTCTGTTAAAAATTGTTCCTGAATTGTCAATGGTGGTTGAATCATAATAGTCTGATCTTTTCCAGACAAATGGGTCATTGCTGACGTAGACTTCCCTGTTATGAAGAGCTTGACCATTCATGGTGGTCTGGAATTGACCAGTACCAAGAATGTGACCAGAAACTATACCTTAGAGACGACGTATTTGATTATTATTGGAGGTCGACTTGTTGTTGGTTGGGAGGATAAACCATTCACTGGCAGTGCTCGTATCGTACTGAGTGGCACAGCTAACACAGAAGCGTACACAGGCAGAGGAACTCCGGTCGGGTCAAAGGTCATAGGTAAACAGCAAGTTTTTCCTTGTCATTAGTGCAGTAAAATCTCACCAATTTATTACACGATATGGATGACAAGTGAAATTTTGTTTGTTTTTTTTTCTCATAAACCATGTGTAGCCCTAAATAAACAGATGCACTCATTTATAAGATCTATGCCATAGCTATACCCTGAGGCAAAGTTTCTGAAAATTTTAGGTGAAGTCAGAACAACATTAGAAGCCTTTGAAAAGGTACCAGTTTAAACAATAATATTGTTTTTGTCTGAAATCATTGGACAAAAATATTGAAACTCAAAGTGTGCATGAGACAGTTGTCTCGCCAGCCTGGTTAAGTAAGATTATCCTCTAAGGATGGGTTCAAGCTATACTGTTATCATGCCATCTGTTTTGGAACATTGTCTGACTGCAGGCATTAATCACCAGTGAGCAATATATGAAACTCAGGGTCACGTCAAAAAATACTGTTACAACTTCATTGTTCGTTATTGTGCTTCCAAAACGAAAGTTGAAGGTTTTCCGTGATTAAGACATATAAGCACATCCAGGCAGCTGCATGAAGTTTGTAACCTAAGTCAACAAACCCAACACGCTCAGTATGCTACCTTGCTCTCTCTAACACTGGGGATAACTGAGGAAAGTCAGTATGTGGGTGAGATCAAAGGAAACCTTGTTCCTTTTCCACGCCTAATGTATTTGAGATTTTGAGGCAATGTTTGAATACAGTTTTTATGCATCTAAATATCCATTGGCATATATTGCCATCATCTCTGTCTGGCTTTTGTCTTGCATCAGTCTGGTGTGTGCTGCTGAATCTCCAAACTCTTGGTAGGATCTTTGTGAAATTTGTCAGGTGTGTACATGACTACAATTCGAACAAATCAATATTCTTGGATTCAAATGATTTCTCTTCATAGGATTCTCACAAATTACCACTCTGGTCATTAGATGACTTTCCAGAATCAAGCTGTTTTGAATTCATGTTTATTGGGTGCCATTGCCAGTAGAGATGGCACTGTTGAGTATCTTGCTCCAGGAAACAATTGGTCTTGTTTTTAGTAATTTTTGTGGATATGACCTAAACTTGTAATACCCTGCTACCTGGCGCCCTCTGTTGATCACACGGCATTTTTTCTATTACCAGCTTCATTCGGTGGCCTTGACCTTCACGGTCAAAATCGCTACCCATACTGGACCCGACTTTCAAAGACAGTCAACGCCGGCGATAATTCCATCCACCTGCAGGCAGAAGTTGATTGGACAATTGGTGAAGAGATTTCATTGGCCAGCACGAGTTACAGTGCCTGGGAGACGGAGACATTCACCATCCGAGGAGTGTCTTCTGACAGACGCCAACTGACACTGAATAGTACAGTCATGTATAGACACATAGGTATGAATCGTTGGCAAAGTATAAGACAGCTGTAATCTTCCTAATCTAGCCAGATCTTGTTTTCCATTGGCATGATTTTGTGCGATTTTGTGGCTGCAAAGACACTTTTTAGTGTCAAACATAAAGTTCCTTGGTTCCCAGTCATTGTGTAAAACCTTGAAAGAGACAAGTTTGTTTTGCATGAGAAATGAAAATAAAAACGAGAATGAAACTGATGGAAAATTCCACAAGGTAAACAGAAAACCCTTATTCTGTGAGTGATATAAGTTCAGTGCAAAATATGCCATACTACCTCTATTTTATGTGAAAAATATCTTTGAAAAATGAACATTAAATCCTTGAAAGTCATATATTAATAAAAGACAATAGTACACTCATCTATTAGTGGGGACCAAAGTCACTAAACACATTTCAAACCAATGCACATGTCCCCCAGTATCTTGTCGTAGTTGTTTAGGACGTGTTTCAAAATATTAAATTTCTTCTTAATCATTTTCCAATCATTACTAAAAATATAATAAATGTGAGAGTTTGTCGCAACTAGGACAGTGGCTCCTCGGTCATAATTTCAGGGCATGTCTTGTTTGAGTTACAGGCGGTGGGGAGTATGGTATGGCTGCAGAGGTGGGACTACTCACTCGCAATATAAGAGTGGAAGGGAAGCCCTACAGCAAGATGGAAGTGGAATCTTATGGAGCTCGCCTTGTAGTGGGCGTCCTCATTGACAAGGAAGGCACACAACACACAGGTATCTACTCTAATCAAAGTTGCTACATGTCAGTTAATTGTTAAGTACAGGTGCACTGGAAACTCATCCCATTTCACGACACCTTTGTTCTTTGTCAATAGATTTGTCATATTTATCAAGAAATATTTTATGTTGGTGCAATACTTAGCAGGTGTGTGTGACACTAGCAATACAAGAACGGTTTTGTGCAGCAGTGACTTCCAAATTATTACGGGGCGTGCCTCGCATGTCCCTCTTCTACTGGTTGGAGAAATAATAGCAAAGCTGGTTCTGGTCCCTCTTTTTTTGAAAATCGTGTCAGTGGTGCAGGTTTGTTGAATTGCTCATTTTTTCAGAAAAGAAAATCCATCAGACAAGGAAAAGTGATACAGGTTTTTGTAACTCCGCTCATGGCAAACTGTGACATTTCAAATATTGCTCGCGTGCCTTTTTAAAAAGAACTTACCTTTTCAAAAAACAAACAAGGCCATGAGCTGATTGATGTGGATGCTTTTTGTCGATGATGTGGAAATTCTCTGTCATTCAGTCATCAAATGAAAGAACACTGTGAACACATAGCAGATGGAATTCAATGGACATACGTGTAATCACTAATGATATCACACCCAATGTAAACTATGTGCCTTGAGCTATAAACCAGCAGTTGGAAATGGAGGTAACCCAAGTGTCGCCGTGAAGTTCTTGGGATGAAGTTTAAATTGTCATAATTTTGTTCACAATACATGAATTTTGTTCATAATCCAGGCTATGCGCGTATTCAGAACGTTCAGTTCTTTAACACTGGCCAGGAGGGCTTCAAGGAAGAGTATGACCCACGTTACTCCGTGGCCTTTGTTGGTACGGGAACATCCACGCCACTCAAGCCTTCGTTCGTTAAGTACTGCTCCTTTCACAACGGTTTCTCCCCTGCTATTGGTCTGTACGGCGCCAATAACCTAACGGTGGCGGGCAATGTTGTGCATCACACTGTTGGTGGAGGTAAGTGAAATACACGTGCTTCCAAGTGGAGGAATTATGAGACCATGTGGTTTTAAAGTTTTGATGTGCTCTACGTCATACTCTAAACATATTGTAGTAACAAAGTTTCCGTATGTTACCATTCAGGGTATGCTTTGATTGGTTTGTCCAGCATATATATATCAACACAGACTAATTATTTGATTATTTAGTCTTTTTTGTAGAAGTGTCAATTTTGTTGCTACAGTAACAGTTCGTAGACTTTCTCTAGCTCATAAATGTCATTGTTGTCCATTTGCAGCATTAATCATTTCTGGCGATGGCAATAAGATCTATAACAATTTGGCCATGTTAGACATATGGCCCGGTGCTTACCTAAATCGGACAGAGACTGCAAACGTCGACTTTCCTGCTGCTATTGATACATACAAAGCAACCAACGTCGAACTTGTGGGTAACGTGGTGGCTGGGGCGGAACGTGTTGGATATAACATCAAGCCGGGGTCTTGTAACAAAGCAGATGAGTCTGTGGTGGGAAACGTCGCGCACTCGTGTATGATGGGAATTGGTTATATTGGTTCCGAGGGAACTGGATGTTTGAAAATATCCGAGATCTTCATCTACAAGGCGATGTTTTTTGGAATTTACATGCAGGTGAACTATTTCTGTTGCTTGATAATTGTCGACTGATTTGTGATTATAGGTTTTTGATAACTTAGCCAAAGGGGCAAAAAATGCTTAAAAATTGCACCATGGCGTAAAATAAAACCTATGCTGTGTTTAAATCTATGAAAGTTTGGTACACAAGTGCTCTAATGAAGCGAAATTAAGTAGAAATACGATGAATTTATTTGTAAAATGTCAGTATTATCGTTTCGTTTGTGTTAAGGCTTTTACTTATTAGTACACGCATATTATTTGATCATACCACGTCTATCTTGAAGTATCTGGACATTCTTGATGTTTTCAGACTGCGGACAGTGTACGAATTGAGAACGTCACACTTGTGGACAATCAAGTAGGCGTCTTAGCAATGATAGTCGGCCCTGCTGCTTTGAGCCACAAGATGGCTAGCAAGACTGTGACTGTGGCTGACTCATTGATTGTTGGGACCTCTAGTGAGTTTAGTTGTTCAGCGGACAAAAAGCCGTCGGATGATAATACCGTATTTGGGGCTAAGGCGAAATCATGGGGTTCTGGAAGAATTGGTAAGTATTTAGTTAATTATTTGCTTTAGAATTTATTTTGTTCTTTTTGTTTTGTTGATGGGAAGATGAGACAGAATTTAATGAACAGCATTGCTAATAATTTCAGCATTTTGATGCAAGTGCTTTTATCTATTGCAGTGCAAGTCGTCCATAGTTACTTGGGTGGGTCCATAACTTCTAAGGATCCAAACATTGAGTCTGGAAATTCTTACTGTTGTTCAGAATGATGAACACTGTACATATTGGAAATTAATGAAATGAATCTGGGAGAATTTTTAAGCCGATTAACCAAGAAACAAAACTGTCAAATGGTAATCCCCAGTTCTTTATTTTTATTTCTTATAACTTATTACAAATTGCATCCATGAAATCATTTTATGTTTTTAGCTAATTGGTTTGGTAAGTGACCCAGAGGTGTAGCCTTGGGTGAGCCCTGTGTGCGTAAGATGTTCTCTATCTCAGGTTTGCCTTGTCTCATGGCTCATAGTTAATATTGCTTATTACAAGGTGTGGGTTTCTCAAGTTTTATGTCTGGAGGGAATGGTGCTCCTGAGAAATCTTGGAAAGGTGTTATGAGTTATCCTGCTATAGGTGGCGCTACATACATTGATGGTGAGTGGTGACATGAATGAATTTATTACAAAATTTTCATATTAACAACATTCATATTCTCGTCCTTTTATTCTTGCATTGTCTTGTTGTTAGTTAAATGTTTGTTATACAAATCAAGGGAATATATGTGTGGCCTCAGTCTATACTTCATTATTCTTTATCACACAGTTGCTAGATTTGAAAACTATGGTTCACGTCTCTTGTTTCATGCCACCAATTGTTTTATTTTACATATCAGGTGTAACATTTGCCAAGTTTGGGACACGTTGTGGGCGGGACGTTGCCATATCAACCAATCCCAGCAGCGACGACGCCCAGCACCCAGTCTACGCTAGTAACATCCAGTGGAAGGACACACCCCTTGACAGTAGAATTCTCTTCCACACGCCTAATCTTGGGTATGTGCTGACAACAGGCCTACTTTGACTGAGATGTTTTGAAATCAACTCAAAACACACAATTGTTTCTTTTTTAATTGATGTAATACGGGACATGTACCCTGTGATTACTGTACTCTTGTGATTGGCCTGTATGGGATGTACTGTAGTGGTAGATACTGTACTCTTGTGATTGGCCTGTATGGGATGTACTGTAGTGGTAGATACTGTACTCTTGTGATTGGCCTGTATGGGATGTACTGTAGTGGTAGAGCCGCTGTGTACAGCGCATGGTGTTACTCCCGCATTTCAGCCCCTTTCTAATAGATCAAAATGGGCATACATTGCCTTATTGCCTGTGCTTAGGTAATACTTTGCTCACAGTCCTGCATTTGTACGCGCTCTGTTGTGTACTATTGTATGCTGCGTACAACCCTGAGTTTGTTGCAGTTAAGTAGGCAACAAACTCAAGATTACAGACCATGAGTCCTGTCAGATTTTCAACGCTACATGTACTACTTAGATGTCAGTGCAGGATCTGACCTAAGAGATGTCTTAATTGTAGGCTACGTTATTTTGAAATACTTTTCTCGTAGTTAGTGTTCTGATATAGTACACGATAAATGTAATTGGACAAAATGGTCAAGAACTGCCTGTCATGACAGCTGACCGCAAATGAAATTTGGTTGTCATAGTAGCTGTCTATCATGACCGATAATGGCCAGGATGTAAAAATTAACCACTCAAATGGAGTTGCCCTTCAAACCCTGAATGATCCTCAGGATAAGGATTTGGAAGACACAAGCCACAAACACTTTTAAGGTCAGATCCTTACATGAGGGGTCTGGGGCACTGGAATGTGTGTTAGTGGTAGTGTGTTTAATACCCAAAAGAGTAACAATTGGCTTGTGCACACAACAGCCCAATTATATTCTGCTCAAAGTGTGAGCTCGTCCATCCACAAGTTGGGGTACCTTTACTACCGACCGCCTGATTACGAGTGCGAAGTGTCTCAGATAATGTGTTTAATACGTTTCAGCTTCCTGTTTGGTTTCGAGCAGTGATAATTAGCTCACAGTGTACTGCATGCGCCTGAGTGTTCAGTTATTTCAACTTCTCCATTTTTATCATTTGATTATTAATAAACTGGGCATCAACTGGATCTTAACTGACATACCCTTGTGAAACGAGTTCAGTGCCTGAGTGAAACGAGAATTTTTAATATCTTAATGATCCCAGTTGCCTAAAGGATCTGTGGATATTTGAATAGGGGAATGCCTGATAATTTTGTCCGGTTACATTAATGTGTGTACTGTTTGCTTCTAATTCAATTTTATGTTGAGAATTCTTTTCTTCCAGCAAAATTAACCCCAGCGACTGTGTGGACATGGATTGTGATGCACTCAAGAAAGCTCTGGTCCGTGACATTGATGGAACACTTCTGGGCACACCAGGTGGCGCTGTTCTGCCCAAATCGGAGTTCCAGTGGGGTGGGGACAAGAGACGGGGTTTGGGGAACTACCGGATCCCCTACGCCATGTTGACAACGGTGGAGGGGGTGAGACTGGACGCCGACACGAAATTCCCTCATAAAGGTGCGTGGTGATAAATGTTGAAGGATCATGTGTTCAGAATGGATAGCTTGCCATACAAAGAGTGCAGGATACTATTCGTGTTGGATTCCCTGACTTATATATTAAGTGCCGTTGTACTGCTGACAAGTATGTGAGATAACTATGTTTGAGATAACTTTCAATCACGGTGTGTTTCTCGGAGAATCCTGGTGTTGCATTTTTTAGCTGATGTTATTCCATTTTATATGAAACTGGTCTCAAATTGTTCTGGACCCACAGTGTTGAGCCGTTATATCGAGTCTGTTCTCACTAAGCAATAACGAGGCCTCAATTCATATCAAGCCTGGAAATCTCTTCTAATCTTAAATAAGGAAAAAGTTGGGACCATCATCAATGAAAAGCTAATACTAGGTTTTTGCTGGAATACAGGTCTATTGCAACTTAAGTGGGGGGGTGGTGAATATACTTATGGGCCAACTGACGGACATTCATTAGCCTGACTGGTCATGGTGTCACTATTGTGGGGACTATAGGCATTTATCTGAACTAATGGAAAAAGAAATGAATATTGAGACAGACTTTTAGTCAAATGACTTAAATTCACTTAAGTTGGATTATGCACTCAATATGCACTCAATATGCACTCAATATGCGTATGATTTCCAGGACTGTTCCGAGGCACTCCTTCAAGTTGCACGTGGAATTCTGTTTGGAATGCTTATCGTTGCGCCAACTTGGACCACCAAATGATGATAATAGAAAGTTTAGACAAGGACACGGAGACTCGCCGATTGTCACCTGTCGCCTTGGCAACGGAAGGCTACGTTGATTTGATCAATGGCCCACAGGATCATGGATGGTGCGGGCACTACACATGCCACAAGCGTATTTCTACATTCTACTCTCTGGTTGCCATGAGTGAGTAGTCTTCTTTTCACATTAAACTCGTCATAGCCAATAGGTGTCCCATGGTGTATGACCATCTGACACTATATAAAACCTCAATAATCAGCCTAACTGGATTGAAAACAGTTCACCAAGTTCCCGTTAGTCGCATTCAATGGGTAATTTCATCAGATAAGAAGATTTAAGTGTTCACTAGAAGTCAACTTGCCTGAGTTGGAGTATAGTCAAATGGCTCCCCCTGTTTTGTTAGTCTTTAATACACACATGCTTAAGTCCAATTCAGTGGGGCCCAAGGTGCCTGGCCACACTTCTGGACACGATCAAACAAAGTTTGTCAACTGTTAAAGCATACACTGCACTACATAATGTGTTGCTGGCAAATATCTGGCAGCACATTATCTTGGCTAATCACATAGCTGCTCTTGATTGAATTTGCCGGTTCCACAGGGTTATCTGGCGAAGACATCTGGTTGGTTTAAAAGCTGGAAGTCATCATCGAGAGCCAATCAGATATCTTAGGTAGCGGAGTCAATCAAGTACAGCCATTGACATTGACAATTCTTAAATACAAAAATTGGTATCAAGATACCGTATATGTACAAGGCCCAAGCACCTGTTTCTATAGTATATTTTCTCCCCCAAATATTTTTGTTCAATTGTTTCTTGCTTTCGCACATGGTAGGTGCTGCTACCCAGGGGATTGTTTGTAATTTATGTGGCTAATGCACTTGTTGAGCTCTCCAGTGAGAGAGATGTAATAAGGTAAGCTGGTCGTGAAGTTGTTATTATTTATCTCAGCTGCATACTTAATCCATGTGTATCATGAATGTTATTGTGTGGGTAGACCTAAAATTACTACCAGTAATAAAGTCGCAGCAGCTGTACATATAGGTGCATGCTGATATATAAGGTTTGATCTTATTTACAAAAAGTAAATGTTTTAACAAATAGCACCTGCTTGCTTGCTGTGAACAGTTCCGTCTGCTTACCTTTCCAGATTACAACTACACTATGTTCTTTACGAGCACCAATCCAAAGAAGCTGCGGCTGCGATTGTTGAACGTTAATATTAACCAGGGGATTACCATCTCCATCTGGTATGCGGATCCTCGTCGGCTGGATATATACTACGATGGTCAGTACATCTTTCCAATGAACTCGCGTCTGACTGCAAAAGGTTCCCATGGCTACAAAGCCCCTACCTATGATGGTGAATTTGTACCCTCCGTCAATTCGCTGCCAGGCTCCAATTTCTTTGACAGACGAACTGGTATCATCCACATTACTGTAAAGGGACCCAAACATTTGGATATCATCACTAAAGACGTCATTATTCTGAACTGGTCTCTGCCACCAATCACGGTTGACGATTTCTTTGGCGATAATCTCGTCGCTAACCTGGCAGCGTTTTTCGACATTCCACCTAGTAAGATCCGCATTGTTAATGTGGTGCAAGAAACGAAGACACGCCGCCGGCGCAGCATACAAACAACCTCTGTACAAGTTGAAATCGGCGACGAACCGTCGAGCGCCCACCACTACAATGACACCGTAGCAGGATCATTAAGCCATGAGCAGTTGGTAAACCTTAGCTCTTCCATTGTTAGCGCCCAGCAGCTGGGTAAGTTGGATCCAGTGCTCAACAGTACTGTATTGGGACTCACCGTATTGGAGCCCCTACCTGACACAGGCAGCGATCAGTGGAAGCAGGCTGCAAACAATCCGTCCTCGTCATCGCTGCAATACAGCGTGCAGGTTCCCAAGACAATGGAGCTGTATGCTGACGTGCAAGGTCAGCAAGAGGGCTCTCCATTCTTTTCACAGCCAAAACTAAGGATGCTGGACAGTGCAGTAAGTCATGGGGCCGATTATTCAGTCTCTAGCAATACATATTTGAGTGCATATCGTTATCTCAGTCTGGCGATCTCGCTTCAACCCCTTAAAGGATAGGCCTGCCTTGCTATGAATTTTTGTAACAGTAACTTAAAGCTTGTAGGCATGAATTATGAGGCTAACTCTAAAGTGATTTAGAAGCTGAGCTTGATCCTGAACTAATGTTCCCCAATGCCTTTCCTTAAAGGCTGTCCACAATGATCTGTCAAACTGCATTTTCTATACAATTCAATAGCTATGTTGTTATTAAAGAGAGTATTCAAAAATCTTTAATTTAAAGCCGCTCACTAATTTTCGGATCAGTAACGATGTTTTCACCATGGAAGATTTTTTGTTTACCACTCCCTCCTATGGGAATTTTTGAAATAATGACCATCCCTTGTATTTTTGCTGCTGGTGGTACACATGGTGGTTCAACACTTATGGCTTTGCTCTTGTGGTAAGGGTTTTACTCTCAGTCATGTCTGAGTTCATAACATTTGCTGATATTTGCAGTTGCAATTTATTTGTTTGTGATGATTATTATGCATGGAATGTATTACGCAATCTTTGGGTTCATTTACTCAATGTTTTTGTGTTAACATTAGGGTGAACTAGTCAAGGTGTTGGGCTCTCTGTCATCTCCGTGGGAGCTCCAAGCAGAGCTCCGAACCGGACCCTCCTCAGACCCTCGCGCCATACTTGTCGGGAAGTCAAAAATACCATTCAAAGATGGTTGGGCCAACTTCACAGACCTTGCCATATCTCACAGTGGGGGAGATTACTCCATTTACTTCTCCGTCATCTACTCTTCGGAGACGGAGAAAATGTTTAACAAAATCTCGTCCAAAGTAACGTTGGAGCCGCAGCAACTAAAAGCTGGAGTCGTTAATCAAACGCACAGCATTGAAGCAGGCCAGCCAATAGAGGTCACTGTTCAGATTCAAGATTACCTTACTGGAACTGTGCACCACAATATCACTTGGAAGGTAAGCATGCAGGTTTCAGCATGTGGCTCTTAAAATCTTATGTTTGTTTTTGAAAGATTCAATATTTCTTCTCATTAAAACTCAACGAAATTACAATGAAAAACTTGGCTCACTTTTGGGATTGTTATATTAGTCGAGAATGAATCAGAAGTCAAGTTTGGAAGAGGCAGGTTCATATTTTGGAAATGCCAAAACCAACATTTCCAGTTGTGACTGCTTAATTGCTATATTCATTTGGTATTGTTGTTAGCATTGCCATAATTATTAGTTATTATTATCACTGTGATTATTTTTTATTATTTTGATTATCACCATCTTGTACAGGACCACACATGGAATTGCCAGGTGTCACTCTACATGCCTGGGCTATACAAGAGTACAGCTGTCATCTCAGGCACCGTTGAAGTCACGTTTAATGTGACCACGAGCGAAGCGTACTTCACCGACCTGTCAATCAATGTGGGCCCAGCACGTTACTTTTTCCAGTTCGACGTTAAGTCTCTACCGCCGACATATTTCTTCACAACACTTTCAGGTAATATGTAGGGCAGTTGCGGATGTTGTATCAGTGCCAGAGCGGAGCAATTACTTCATTAGCAATTACTGCATGGCAACAAAATACTGAGGCTGAAATAGTTCTTTGAAGAGTGATAGATAATTGGTGTGCAAGTCCTGATGCTTGGCAAAGGACTCCAGCAACGCTTAACAAATTATAGACTAGATTCTGGATTTAGAACCTGCTGTTATATGGAGTTGATAATAAGCGAGAGATATTGGTAATCACATGCGCTGGATAAAGATTATTTTAGATTTAGACCAATCTGATTTCAACTTTTTCCTTACTTAGATTAGAAGTGATTTCGACACATAAAGTGACCGCTGGTCAAAGCAACTTATGAGCCTGGTCTTAATCAGTTACAATCTGTCAGTTCGTACTGAGAACTGGGTCCCTGTTTCAAATTTTAAGACAGAAACTCGCAGCGTAAGACCAATTAAGTTTCAGTATTCAGTCTTAAGTCACTTTTTATGAAACTGACCCCAGGGATTGATACATCTAACTAGTGTAAGGAACAATTAATCAAAATATTTAAGTCACAAAACTCATGCTGTCCCTCAAGTTCCTGCTCTCATGGACTGTGTTATTTTCAATACTCCAGGTGCGATTGATGTCTGGCCCTCAGGCCACACATCTGTGAAGACAGATGTCAAGAAGCAAGTGGAGCTGAAATTTGATGCGAACTATGATACTGCTGTAAAGGGGAAGGAGCCCTATTTCTCAGCACTCATTTACAATACGTATATGTCAAAGTACAAGGATATCGTACTATCCAACTTTGCCCTCGCTCCAGGTTGGTTCTTTCAAATGCCACAAGTCTTACTTTATGTGCACGCTTTGGAAATCCAGTGCTCTCTGTCAAACAGATTCTGAAGTAACTAAGAAACGACTTGAGACAAATTTTATAATTGTAAGCGTCCTGAATCAAAACTTATTTTTTTGACTCAAAGTATGCCTTTAATGCTGGCTTGATACAAAATTTGATACAAATAGGGATAGTATTCTGATGTAACGTGTGCCCATATTTTGGAGAAAACTGGTTCTCAAAATTTGGGCATGTTATATCAGACCATTACTTAAATGGGTGTATAATAATTGCTGACATTTATATAAAATACGTTAATTATGCTCTACAACGGACGTCTTTTTAACCATTGATGAAGTAATTATGCGTCATTTTTATCCCAAAATTGACATTTTCAGGAAGCATAGTCGTGAAGTTTGATGTGGCTGGAAATGATGTAGGTGTGGAAACGTTTCTGAATGGCGTAGCCAATGACGTGAACTCGTCGATGTCTCTAGAGTTCAACAAGGGGAACATCACTGCCGTCAAGCTCATGAAAGTTGATGGTGTTTACTATAAAGGCCTGGACGGAAACGTGGTGCCTCCACCGGTGAGTAAAGTTGTCTTGGTTTATAGTGATTTATTGAAATATATACAAGAATGCTATATAACTTGCTTTAGTTTGTAAAATATGGAAAAACAGCCGAATGTTTTACCACAGCCGAATGTTTTACCAAATGTCTGAACGTTCTGTTTTACATTGATAAAGACAAGGGACTGAAGAGACATGTTTCTAACTACAAACTGTTATAAGAAATAAATGATTTGATTAAGAATGTGGTCTAGATAGAGAGCTCCACAAGAAATTAACCTGTTGGTGTACATGATCCAGACAAAGCTTAGAAATACGTAATACAAAGAGTGTTGCTTGGCCTGAGGAGAGAAAATCTATGGTTCTTTTTGGAAATTAAGCCTATAACAGTTTCACAGGCCTTTTTGTCTCCAAACATGGTTTACACAAATGACATTGCGAGTTATATCTATTCACATTTCTCTTTGATAAAAAGTTTGATGTAGTTGATATTGTGCCCAACAGGAGTTAGCTCCGCCACTGTCTACCGGCGCCATCATTGGAATTGTTGTTGTCTGCATTTTGGTGCTAGTTGGAGCTGTTCTATTGGTGTCCCTGGTTTTACATAGGAAGTTGAAGAAAGGTAATAATTAATAGACTTTTCAAATCTTTATATGTAACGCCATAGTGAAGTGGAGAGAATATCCCAATGCAAAATATAATCTCCATCTTGAATTGCCCATAACTGCACAAAGTTATCAGTTATAATGTAATACCTGCATGTTTTCCCATTCTTCCTAATACAGATTGTTTCCAAAAATGTTAACAAAATATTCTGTATTACGAGTACCCTGGAATGGTTTTACTGGGAACTAATGGGCGGGATGTTTTTTATTGCAGATTTTTTATACAATGCATACTGGTTAGGAAAAGTGCTGCACTTGATTCTTTTTGCAGAAAACAAAAATAAAATAGTTTCAGTGGCAAATGCAATCGGTTCTGAAGCTGCAGCGCAGGACTTTTCAACAAAGCTGATACGTCAAGGTAGAGAACAATTAACAACATTGTTTCTTTGTTTTTTTTACAATGGGAATTTTGTTCAGTTTGAACAAATTCAAGGAGAAATGCTTGTTCTGCAGAGCATGTGAAGACTGTAAAAGAGTCTCTTGTTCAGAGTTTGAAAAGTCCATTCATGTTTTTTGCAATTAGAATACGAAAAACACCATTGGTTCCTAGTGAAACCCATTTTCTGGTATTATATTTCACGGTATTTTAACATTTGCGATATTTTGACACCTCTGAATTTGCCCATTCTGATATGGAATAGAAGTGCGCGGAAGGTGTATTTAAATTTCTTTGGAAGGTCCCTTAAAACGGTTTGACATAGTTCACCAAAAAGCTGTATAGCCACCGTTGTTTAACGGCGTTGACCAACTTATAAAACATTTGAATACGATTTTTATTTCGAACAACAGATTATTAATTTGAAAAATGTTGATTTTGTAGTTTTTGTTACTTTGACATTTAATAATTGCACGCGACATCAGATTTCAAAATGATATGAAAAACCATAGGCAAACCCAATTGTATGCATTAGGTGTGACTTTAAAGAAAAAACTCCTTTTCTTACTAATGGATTGTTCATGTCTGATTATCGCTTATTTCACAATCCAAACATAACAAAATCACATCAGAGCAATTGTGATTTTGAAGCTAAGCCACGTTTAAGAAAGTCAAAATTGCTTAATGTGGCGCTCTCAAAAACTAAGCCTGTGACCCTTTATTTTGTCATTGAAAACATGGTGGGCATCAAAATAAAACAAAAACATAAATGTATATTAATGTCAGTTTTTGTGTAGAAGCCCAAACACTAAAATTTAAGGTACTAAAAATCGGGAAAAATGCATACTTATACTGACGTGCAAGGTCAGTGAAAGTTCTTTGTGAACCCAGCTGCTCTTAAGTCATACAACTGTCCTAGTTGGAGTGTGCTTAACAAAGGATTTATGGTCCTGGCTGAGAAGATAATTCTTTTATTACTTCCCATGGATTTTGAATAGCCAAGCCCGGAATTATGCTGAACTTTTATGGTTTAGCAGTGAGGTCGAGTGGGATTTGAACCTGAATGTGGTCTTTTTTGAGAAGCGTGTGCTCTATCATAATGTCTCAGTTCTCGTCTGTAAGATAAGCAAGTGGGTTTTCCTTAACTGTCTCTACTGACCACTTTGTTTGTTAAGATATAATGATTCAGTAGCGCACCCTTTTGGATCTTCTGGTTTGCATTTTTGCCTAAGTGTAATTCTCTTAATCATAATCCATGCGTACATTTTCCTTTCTGGTTTCAGTCAAAGTTTTTGCCTTTGAAGACGGAAACTATGCGTCATACGACTACCCACCCTCTAAAAAAGGAAACAAGCACATTAGCCACCCCTCTGCTCCAGGCAAGAGCATCGAGGCCTCAGAGTCTACTCTATCGTCTGCCACAACGTCGAGTTGTCACTCTGAAGATGAAAAACATCCAATCTTTGACCTTTCCAAAACAGAACAGCCCCAAGTGAAGGTAGCAGTGCTTCAGTTCCCAGGGAAGATCAAGTCACCTGTCATGCCTGTTCAAAAGACCATGCCAATATACAATGACTTTGATGACCTCCACGTGTCAGTGAAGTCAAGCTTGAACGCCGACACCATTTCCAATGGCACCCAACCCAGACCGTCAATCGATGAATCCGTTTCCCCTGTTGTGCTTGCTGATGTTGACAAAACTTTAGGAAACGACGAGGACGAATCGAGTTTCAGAGTTGTCCAACTCTTGCCACCACCCAATGAACCCTGTAGTGTTGCTGTCCAGTCTGGCACTGTGATAGCGTCAGAGGAACAGGACCTACCTCTGCCAGGCACCCCAGAAATACCTTTTACTGATCCGGTTGATTCGAAATTGAAGAGCTCGGATTTTCCAGCGATACTAGAAACCCCTGAATTACCAGTTAGAGAAAAGCATATAAAGTCAAGTAAACAAGATAAGACTGTTGGTAAGAAAAAGAAGACCGGCAAGTCTGACTTTGTTTATAGCATGGACTGAGGTGTTTCATCTACTGAGTAATAACAGGTTTCAGTATAGCATGGACTGAAGTGTTTCATCTACTGAGTAATAACATGTTTACAGCATGGACTGAGGTGTTTCATCCAATGAGTAATAACAGCTGCTTGCATTACTTGTATTGATGATAGTAAGTATTCTGTGATTGTCTGTTGAATAGAATAATTTATTTACACTTTTGACAGACACATTGTAAAGACAGCTGGTCATGGTAATTCAATAGATGTGCGTTGTTGATACATATTGGGTTTGAAACCCAGTTAATGTGATATTATTCTTAGAAAAGTTCAGTCACGTGGCATTAGGCGTTTTCACTTGCTCACAACTTGTTCGATTCTATAGCCCAACAATAAGTTGGAAAAATGACCCCCTGTAGCCAATGTCTTACATGACTGATTAACTCCATTCTGGCAGCTCTCTTTTGTTCTATAATTGCTATAATCTCCAATAAGATGGTAAAGATCCCAGTAGAGTGACTGGGCTGTGCTGTTACAAATAGAAGTTAAGTTATAACATATTTGAACATAAACCAGAAGTATCTCTGAAATCCTCGTCAAATGGTGGTAATGTTTAGTTTTTGAATCGCCAAGGTAGCCCAACTACAACAGACGTTACGACAATCTATGCTTTCCCAATGCTCTGGGTTTGACCTGTGTTCATGCCTGGTCTGTAATAAGCCTTGTAGATAATTGGCCTGCATGTTGTCATATCAGATAAAAACTGTGCTTGGCAGTTAACAAAGAAGCTAGATGTTAGCACAGGCTCACACTCTTCTAGGTCTGGTAAAGTAACTGAATGGGAAAACGCCGTCATAGGTTCTGTTCTCTTGAGTCTGTAGTGTTGCTGTACTCCTATATTGTTTTGATACTTGATGCGGAAGTAATGTTTTTAAAGTAAATGTCATAGTTTTATAAATTGGTCATTTCCTGGAATTTGTTATTTTTGATATATAACCCTTGACAATAAATTTTACATCTAATTTTTGTAGCAGTACAATCATATCAAGTACTCTGTGCCACAACGCTGGTCATTTCTTACAACCAAAAGGGAAAATATGTACGTTTTATTAACTAAGTATTGTAATGAATGTATTGGTATCTATGTATTACTGTGTATGACAAAAGCATTTGATTTTGCACGAAGGTACATGTGTCCTTAGCATCTCTAAAGAGTTATTAAACAAGCGTTTGTTACTTAACTGTATTTCACACCTTGGCTTGCCATTCTCTTGCCTAATCCATTGCTTTGTGTTTGGACCTCAAGTGCACTGAGAGTTGTGGTATGAATACACTGTGGTCCTTATTTCCCCTAATCTAGACCCTTGTGAGATTTCAAGAACTTGTCCCCCAATACCAGCTCCAACTCTCAGGTGAGATCTGTCTCGGGAAATAACAGCTTACCATGAAAGGATGAAATATTTGTTGTGTTTTGTGACGCTATGAATGTATAACATTGGAGAGTATTAGCTTCGATTTTCAACATTACCAGAGAGTGACAGTTTGTAAATTTTTAATTGATAACAGTGGTTTCAGTTTTATGACCAGCCAGTGTGACTGTATGTGTGACTCTATTTGAACTTTTGTATTGTTTTGTCTCCCTATTAAAGGTATAATTTTCCAAACATGTACTTGTTTTTGAAAGTGTTTGCTAAAACACATACAAATTTACATAGGACCTTGTCGACCAGTCCTTATTAAGACAAATAACTGCAATAAATTTTAACCGGATAAAAGTCTTTATTTTCTGAAAGCAGAAAGCTTGCAGAACTCGATTATTGAATTTTTTTTCAATTTGGTATTAATTAGGTCAATGTTTTTTTTATTAAAATTTAGTGAAAAATGAATGTACATCCATAGCAGAAAAAATCTTTTAATAATATTTGACTGTTCAAGATGAAATCCCCGAAACGTTGTTACGGTTTTCTAAATTATCATTAACATTTCGCTTAACACAACTTTTTCATGAAAATCATAAAGTCTAGTTTATGACAGCCTTCCTACAAAAATGGAACATTTTAAATACAATTCATAACACCGCAGTAAAGAACACTTCATTAAGCATTGTATCTGTAGTTTGAATCCGATCACCTATTTCTGGGATATGGTGCTCCCAAGTTGCCCAAATTTTAACATTTTTCGAGCGTCCGTAATCGTAACCTCGTGTGTGTGAACGATCTCAGTTCGGCAGGTTCAAAAGCTGAGCTGTAGAAGTTTAAAAAGAGGCTTCGTGAGTATTTTCACTTTGCGATTTTACTTTAACGTTTTTAGCCTGCCTCTTTCATGGGTGTACTTTTTAAGTGTAAAAACGTGTTAAAGTTGCACATTTTCGATAAATTTACGAATTTGGCGAGATATTCCGGTTGCAGAACACTAAACATGGCAGTGAAAGAGAATCTGGCCGCGTGCTTCGCTTGTGCTCCATAGTAACATTTCCCAAAGACTTGCGTTGTCTGGCCTATCTTACAAGAAAACTTCCTCTATCCGATGAACGGTAGGATTGTTTTAGCTTGCAGCCATGTAAATGACAACAATACCCCTGCCAAATCAAAAGTTGCACCTCATTGTATCGATTCGCTGAAAGCAGGTCGTCAGTAGCTTCGTTATACCTTGAATAACTAGGTTGATATAGGGACGTGCACCCATCTCGGTTATTTTGCCTTTTCGGGTTTCGTCTCTAGTCAGTGGGTATTTTGACCTTTCCGGTATCGCCTCCATTGATATTTCAGCTTCTAGTCACCGTGTCAGGCCGGTACAGGTAAGAATTGGGAGCGGGTGGAATTCTCGGTATTGACTGGGGTAAACATTTTCGGAGAGGTATAAGGTGTTATGGATTTTGCCATTTGCGCCGAGAATCCCTACCCATTATATAGAAGACAGCACAGACTTTTGGATTTCCTTACTCAGTCGGCGAATCGACTTGATTTCGATCGGAAGGCCAAATGGCACAAGGTCAAAGCTTGAGTAATCCTGAATATTCATGATAAGATTTTCTACAATAGTCTTTGGGATGCTGCGAACCTATTTCAGATGTTTATGCAACTATTTGGACTAAATGTAATTAATTTTTNACTACTGTGAATTGCGCGTTTGTGCTTGTTTAGTGGACTTTTGTCACATTCTCTCGGCCTTTTTGTTTCTCGGATGGAGGCGGACCTTTTTGCTCACTTCGCCAAATTGGGGGCTCATTCGAGCCCCCCGAGCCCCCTTGGGTGCGCGCATGGGTAAGGCAAGTTAGTTGTGAATTAGGCGGGATCACGCTAGTCAAAAGTTGATGTTTCCCGTCAAGTAATCTCATGAACGAAGAGTTGGCAGTATGGCTGCCACTAAAGTGATAAGACAGTTTGGCCAGACTCTTAAGTTACGACAGAACACTAGATGTCCGTTCTACAAACCTCAATCTCCTCAAGAGTCTAATGGGCGACTAGCGTTCTACGGAACGCGACCATAGGGTGCACGCACCAGGTTGGAGACGCGCGAAAACATCTTAGCGTCATAAGCACCTGTAGTCTTGTACACCAACTGAAAGTTCCCTTATTGAAGTACTTTCGCGGTAGTTATTCCAATTTATCTATTTTACAATACTTATTATCGTGGTTACGAAATATAACGACTTTCCTTGTACGCGGGAAAGCGCTAGGGCTTCAAATTGGAATGTAAGCCCGTGCATTTTCAATGGTTCAAGAAGTGCGCCATTTCTCCATGGAGTTATATGAAGTATGTACGTACCAGATCGAATATTGTCCCAATGGATTGTGATGTATCTATCTCTGTCCTCTCGTGCCTGCTCATGGTAGAAGCCAAGAGCGTGCATCATCTCGTGAAGAACGGTGCCGAAGGAATTGAAGCAGCCAGAGTCCAAGTTGATCTTCTGAGATCGGCCACTTCTTCCGACGTTGGCAAAACAGCTAAAATGACAGTGTGCTGATCACAAAGACAATGTCGTCTTTAATGTAGGACCTTGGGACATTTTTGTGTATCTACACAAACAACTGAAACACTAAAGATTTTAACTCGGTTAAAGAATAAATTTTCGGAAAGTAAGAAGCCAGTCAAATTTGATTTTTGACTTTATGCCAGTCAACCCGTTAATAACTTCTCCACTTTTTAGTAAAGGCATCAAGAAGAAAGGTAGACCCATAGCAAAGTTATGGTACCAATAATGTAACACATTATTTGTCTTTAATATAAATATACAACATGAAATTTCAACAATACTGCTACCGTTTTCTAAATTTAGATTTCGTCAGTTTTCCTTTCATGTGAGTTATGAGTTTTTTCATTAATATCATAACATTCCTGTTTTTGAAATCCTTCATATAAAAGTGGGACATTTTAAAAACAATTTCTCTTGGATAACAGTTCATTAAGCATAAAATATCTGAAAGTTTGAGATGAAGCCGATCAGCCAATTCTGAGATATGATGTTTCGAACTGAAGTTAGCCAAATTCGGATTTTTCTACGGTAATACATAACCTTAAAATCCTCCTTGCAAACCATTCACTGTTTAAGAGTCTAGTGAAAGTGGTGTTAATGGGGCTAGTGAAATTATATCATAAACAGGTGGGATACAGGATTTTTCAAAAGGGGGTACAAGTCGACAATTTGAAAATTCTAGAAATGTCATCACTAAAACCAATGGAAAAAGGGCTCCAGAGCCCATTGAATTCCCCCTGGATCCGCCTATGATAAATAACATATCAACTGCTTAAATTTTTAAAATGAGCTTATTTACAGGTTGCCGTTACGAAGCCCACCGCTAAGAACAGAACGCATCAGAACTGTGCGTCACTAACCAACACAAAAACATGATACAGTGAGAGAGGACCATTATGATGAGCATGCGCAGATGGAACTACTCCGCAGTGGCAGATTCCGACAACCAATACGAAGATGAAGAATTACAGACCCATCGGTTTCAAGGGAGTCATTTCGACTGAAAAGCTATGATCGAACAATGCATTCAACTACGGCTGGCTCACTTCAGCGTTGGCTTCCTGAGATGTAACGTGAGTCCACGTGACAACTTTCCCGCGCATTTTAAAAGTAAGTAATTTTACATTGCGTTTTCTAGCGCTTTGTGGACTTAACACCAATTATTGTACGTAATATTGCTCGTAAATAATTAACTATATCTTTATTACGTTGCTTAATGACCAAAATGCAGTCCGAAATTTATTTTAGAAAACCTCAACAACAAATTGACTTCAAATGAGCTTGCACGTTCACTAGTAGTTTATCCACGTTTACACAATTTCGCCCTATACCACTGTCGTATAATACGACTAGTCGGATCTAAAAAGTCGTATATTGTGCCCGACAAACGGAATACGTAGACGGTGGTCCAAATGTCGGGTACATCGGAAGTCATGAAAGTAGTTCATTTTTGGTAGAAAGTAGCTTTAAACGGCTACTAAACAAGACATATCTCCAGCGAGGGTAAACAAGTGATTCGTCAATACGGGGGTTCCGAGATGAACAGTGCTTGGGCCGCAGCTGTTTCGTCCCTGATAAAATGATTTGTAGATGTCAGCAGTATGGTGATGACACCTCAATAAAAACACAAAAAAGATTTCCGGGAGTCTCCCGCCAACTCCAGTTTGACCTTGAACGACTTTGTTGATGTTCCAGTAGGAGTCGAGGACGTTCTTCAAAGATTCTATATGTTTTTTATATTAAAATATCATTTGTTCATCAAACAGCCGCGGTGTTGTATTGGCCCGGTTACCAAGTTTGCCTTTAAATGGCAGGTTGTTGCTTGCTTTACCAGCTTACAATCAGTTTCAGAAAGTGACAAACACATTGGTGTCATTCTTCATACCAGACTGGCTTTCTATACCCTTTACATAGAGCTTTTAATAAAAGAACAAGACTTTTAAAACGCTAAGCCAGAAATCTCTTCAGATCCTCTGAGGAAGGAATAAGTTGAGAACATTTTCAAAGTAGCAAGCAGTCTAAATTTCAGGACGGCGCGTGGGTTTGTAGCCCCTTTTTAAAAATCCTTTAAGGCTTCGTCAATGAAAGTGTCAGGCGAATACCATGGATTCCTCCACAATTCTTTCTTTTTGTTGCCACTCAAATGTGCTGACGTTCTCTATAACAGTACCAACAGTACAACGCTCTTCCATCCTGACAAGCTCCAGCACCAAGCTGCACTGTCAATCTCCGATGTAATAAAAAAGCTCTAGCAAATCTAACACATTCGAATTTTAACAGCTTGTCTGATTCCGCTATGAGAAAGACACTTACAAGGTCCTCCGCAGTGTAAACAGTCAATCTAATTTAGCCCTGTTTAACATTAATAGAAGAACAAAACGTTGACTGAATCCACTGTTGTGAATTACTGGTTCTCCATAATTTGTGGCACTCGTTTCCTAAACATCCGGGCACTCAATACCTGTCTTTACAATAATACAATTGCTCAGCCTTCATCACCTCAGCTCTAAAGATTAAGTGTACGGAGTATTTGGTCTCCAACTTCGCAGCTATTTTACATACACAAAATACATCTTTAGCAAAAATAGATATTGCTTACGTACCGACCTTCCCCGCAATTTTTAAAAGTTTCAACAAAAATTTTAATATGGAACTGAAATCTGCAAATGTGACTCCTTATGGACTTGTTTTATCTACGTAACGACTGTATTACGTTCTCTTCTATGTCATGCATATGCCCTCGAATCATCCAAAATAGCCTATTTTTTATTCCCAATTAGCTCAACGCCAACAAGGCCACTTTGGGTCTGGGAATCTGACAGTAAACGGCAATAAATCCATTAATGATATTGTACATGTATTTAAGTCCTTCTACAACAATTGTTTTAAGATGAAACATGCAAACAGATTATTACATATAGTAGGCAACTCATGACTCCAATAGTTTATTGTTCATCGAAACTAGTCACTCATTTATTTTGTTAAATGTCGAAAAAGCACACTACCAACCTGTCAACTCTGGTCTCAACTGGTAGCGAACTCTTTGGCAGCGCTTTGCTAACTCAAACATTACTTCTAATGTGAGCATGGAACAAGAAGAAGTTACTTTTACAATAGCAAGTGACACGACTCAAAGTTATTTAAAAAAAAAAGGCAATTTTAAAGTAGTTACAAATTTTTACCCTGATGATTTTCCCGTGAAAATGACGTAGGACCCTTGATTCGTTCGTGGAACCCATCGGATGCACGTCTTCGACTTGTAATAGCTCACAGCCTTGGCAATGATATTGCGCTTTGATGAACCTGTCAAATGAACGTAATTATTAGTGTTTGTATGCCCAACCCCAGACATGGTTGCTGATTAGTTACTCTTGTTACAAATCGTTCAGAACCAATCCTTTTTTTACCCGGTAACGTGTTGTTTGTCGGGTAAAATGGGGGCTTGGAAACGAAGATGTGTCAAGAATTCTGCGTTCTGATTCATTCGTCAGTTAAGTCGTCACTCAAAATCCTGGCAATAGGTCAATTGTGAAATGGGAGCGTAACACGTACAACTTTCTGTATTAAGTCTTCATGAAACAGACCCGTTATTATAGTATGATGAAAGTATAATCATCTAACATACGGAGACGAACAAGATACCACGCAGGTATCAATTAATATTCCTCGGGAAGGTTGTTTACACCGGCGTTTCTGATTGGCTGGTCGAATTCTCAACAGGCAGCGCTTTAACGAAGAAAACAAACTGGCATGACTGATGGAGGTAGTGTAAATGTAGTCTGTTGTACAGACAAATCGATGCTTAAAATTTATGTTCAGGAAATGTGAATCCCAGAAATTGTGGTTGCACCTTTTCGGAGTGCATCTTTCTACTGTCGATAACTTTTGTTTACGATACTGTCCTGTATTCAAAAAGTGTGAATAACACACCGGTTAAATCGGCCAGATATGTGTTCATTGTACATGTATGTGCTTCAAGCACGCGGCTATTAAACATTACTGCAGAAACGAGTTGCTGCTACGCCACGTGCACGACAAGGCTAAAAATCGTTCATAGTCCGCCATTTGTTCACGTTGTTGTAAAGCTAACCAATGACTGCTGAGGTTAACCAATACTAAAGCGCGTGCTACTGCTTGATACCTGTGTGCTGGTTAGGTACGCTAGGGAACCAGCGAGCTCCAACACTATCAGTTAGTTTTCCATCATTTGCATCATTTGATGACAGCATTGTGGACTTGTGAAAAGACTATTGGTGTTGTTTCAAACATTTCGATGGTGCAAATTCGATACCTCCAGAAAATTTATCACATGTATTTTTCAGTAACAAAGCAGACTACAACAGTTTACAAACTCCTCAGTGCACTGACAGAGCAACAACCTCCGGCTCTGTAGGCAAATGAAATGCGTACTTACTTATTGAGCTATCGATGACGTATGGAACAACTCCTTTGGGCCACCGCTTGCTGCTACTTCGGTGACCGTTTCGTTTCTAAATCGCAACATAAAACAGTAAGCAACCATACTTTCAGCTTAGATATCGTAAAGCAGAAACTTCGCGATCCGTCAACTCATTAGGCTTACATCAGATAAGTACATTCATAACCGAGACTGTAGTGCATAACTCAGTTACAAGATGATCGAGACAGTGGCTGCTCTGGATTGACTTCACCGGTTCTTCTATGTCACCCAGCTAAGACATCTGATTGGTCTGTAAGCCGGAAGTTTTCACCGAAAACTAATAACAAGTCTTAAGTAGCAGCTTAATCCGAAGGAACCAGTGAAGTGAATCAAGGGAACCATTGAAATGTTGCACTACCGAAGATTTCCGAAGGAATCAGATTTTAAAAAAGGTTTGACGTCACGCTGAAAAGCGTCATTTGAGAACATATGTATGTTTTGATTCAATTGCTTTGGGTTGAAATTTGTTTCAAGAAGTTATGAATAAAATAAAAGAGTGCAGTGTTTCAGAGATGGATTTTAAAAGATATAGAACTCACCTGGGGCAAAATCATGTCTCCCTGGTACAGATCTGAAACACAATAGCAAAACAAATAAGGTCTATTGTCATGAAATTCTTATTAGAAGTCTAAACGTCGCCTAAGTTATATTTGTTCTAAAAATGAGAAGTGATTTAATATACTCTTAGTATTACTGCACTGTAGTGCGGCCTACGGTATGTTTGTAGAACAAGATAACCATGGTAACACAGGACCAGTGGAAGGTGCAGATTTCCCATAACCCATCATTCTAGACATGCGTTACACGTTCATTGTACTTGCCTCCATACTCTCCGGTGTTGCCTGTAAAAGAAAATAAAGCATGAATTAAACATGTATACGTATTGAACTCTCAAGACTGATTGCATTATCAAAAACATTGAAAATGCACGAACACCCTACCTGTCAAGAAAAGTTTTGATATAAAACATCTCGACTAAAAATTGTGGCTTTTAAATAATATAGTTTTTGGAAATCAACCGATATCTGAGAATAATCGCGGAGATGACGTGTGTAGGGATTAAACGGCAACTTAGTAAGACTATGGTAAAGTATTCGAAACTTCGAAAAAAAAAACTTATAGAAACAGTGCAACCCGAACCTCTTTCAGCGGATAACTACATAAATATACCCAACGTTAAATAAAAAAGCGCTAGTAAGTTATGTAAAGGTATTGTTCAAAACAGGTATAGTGTCAGTCAGCGACGTACCTTCAACATCTGGGACTTCAATTTCCTGTAAAATGGAAAACAGGTTTCAATACTTTTACATATCACATCTGTATCACTATAATTCCAATTCATTCATTTAAATATTGTAACGTGCCCCTAATTCTTACTTGAACAGTAACAACGATAAAAAATGCCGGTCAAGCTGAAGTCAAATGAAGATCAAATTAATTTGCATATTGATAATCGTGAAACTTCCCAATGCCTATAATATGTTTTATTCATACACAACCAGTACGTCTGAGCTCGCGAAGTCGTCTGATGGCGCGATACACGACCCTCCAGAGGGATGTTCCCTCACTCCAATTAATTATTTTTGCCCCAAACCCGTTCGTCATAAACACCATAATTTTACCACCCCCACATTTATGAAATGAGATCGGTTGGTATATTTTTCTTTAACTCAAATTTTGATAAATTTGGATTCGTGCCTTAAAAACTTAGTAGTTTTTTGCTCTTGTGAAAGCACCATTTTGCTTCGCACATAAATTTCTAAAAAAGACTTAACACAAGAACGTTTCATGCTTCATTGATGCTTGCAGTTATAATAACGACTGCAATTTCTGGTAGGTAAAGTGTATCTTTGAAAATAAATGTTCACACAATTACAAACCTGCGTGAAGAGGCTAAACAGAAGTAAAATCTCTCGCTAAAATAGTTCAAAGATATAATTAAATCAGTGTATCGTGTTTACATTTTCGATAAAAATGGAAAAGTCACCGGGTCGCAGGCTACATTTTCATAATTTACGTGTGTGTTTAGAAACCGTCTACTTCGAAATTGGGGAAAGTAACCGTGATACCACAAAAACCGGTAAGGAAGTCGAGATAGCATCATGCATCGCTATTCGATGCTATCGTCAGTAGATTGCTGAGGCAAAGGTCAAGGAGTAGAAAATGACGCTACACTGATGAAATCTCGACGGTTTATAAAATACGCGAAAGTTTGGCTGAAGTCCGTGACTTGTTTTTTCAGTTATTTCTTGGTAATAATGAACCTCTCCTTCCAAACATTGACCAACAATACTCTTTGGGAGACTCACTAAAATTAGTCTATGGATAGTGTTTGGTAGTCAACGTCTTGTGTATATGCAAGTACACCTAAACTGGTTTACCTGTTCTTCATTGAGTGGAGCAGATTTTGATAACGCCAGAAGGCACGCGAAAACTAAAGCAACCGCCCAGGTCATCTTGTTGACAATGATTGCGCTTCAGAAGAAGGCAGCATTCCGTAATATATACGCTGTCGTATTTTGTTATCTGACCACAGTGCCCGATGTGTTTTTTTCACAGGCTCACGCCCATGCAGTCAACTATCTAATCCAAGCAGCATTATCGCTGGCCAAATGGGTGAACGTTACGGACGTAAACTGCGTACGTAAATTAATTATTGTTAAACAGCGTAATTGAAAAACGTGAGTAAATTACGCAATTAATTTAATAATTAATTCACGCCGTTAAAAGTTAATTTGCTTGACAAATGATTAATTGACGACATGACCAAATAATTTACGCCGCAAATAACTAATATACGCCGTAAAGAATTAATTTACGCCACAAATAATTAATTTACGGCGTTAATATTTAATTTATGTCGTTAACGATAATCAATTTACGCACATAATTTACGTGTGTAACGTTCACCCATTTGGCCAACGATACAACAGCTATACCATTACGTTAATTCTTAAGGCAACTGAAGTCTGGTCAAACCGTTTTATCTTCATGTTAGTAAGTGGGTGTCATGCGAAACCACAGGGGCAACAACAAATGTATTTTCAAACGATACACCTACATCCATGAGCACACTCAAGTCTTTATCCATTTTTTTTTAAATTCAAGTAGTTTTTCTAAAACTCGTTTTGTCCGACAAATACCAACCCTTACGAAGCAGCCCGTGCTGCAGGTGAAACACGATCAATGTTGTCTAAATTTTCAAAACGAAATATGTTAGTTGCAATGTCCAATAAAGCGCAATATGATTCGAGCGCTTTTCAGCATGATGCAATACACCGATTCGAAGAACTGCGTTCGGGATAATTAACTACAATCATGTATCTTCGACACCTGAATGAGCTATTTTCATGCCTCGCGACACAGACATGTTGCGTCACTTTCTCCCAGGGTCACGTTGTTACGTTGTCCGCTCGATATCTCGAAAACCCCTGGTCGGATTTTGATGAATTTGGAACAATGAAGTGGGGCATCACTAAAACGATTCTTGTCACGTTTCAATTTGGCCCGCCTTCTGAAGTCAGGGGAATGTTGCTTTTTCAGTATTTTTGGGAAGAGCGTTTCCAGATATCTAGAGAATTGACTGATTTCAATGAAAGTTGACCCAAAAGTATGCGATATCAATACACCACTACCAAGAAACTTTAGGGCGGATGCGACCCCTACAGCACCTCATAGTGGCCACTATGTTCTCGACAAGGCACTTTTCAAGTGTTGTTTTGGGGGGAGAGCGTTTCCAGGTGACATCTAGACAATTGATTGGTGGATTTCAACTGGACACAGAAGAATATCATGTGAATGCGTCGACACTAGTCGATTTTCGGGCGGATTCGACCACTGGGACCTGTTTCATGAAAGTGAAATAAGAAATTTGGTCCTACATTCCCACTTCACAATTGCTGAAAATAGATTTAGCCAAGGAATTATGACTGGACCGCAATCTAGACATAAGTAGTAGAAATTATCTCAGTAACTAACAGTGATGTGTATGTTCTCAGACACTTCTCAATTTTGCTCAAGTGAGATTTAATTATTTTTCACAAATACTTGTGTGGGGTGTAAGACCAGATTCAAACACGACAGGCCTACGGTCTCGGCTAAACTAAGTTTCATAAAACGGACCCTTGCTGTGCCCTCTAGCGATCATTTTGTGCGAGTGCGTTTCCGGATGATATGGAAAGAACTGATAGGATTTCAATGGAAGTTGACGCAGAGGTGTGTGATGTCATTGCGTAGGCACAGTTAAATTTTTGGGCGAAATCGATCACTTCTGCACCTTTTAGTGGTAATTTTTTCTCGACAAGGACTTATCAAGTGGTTTTTGGGGGAGGAAGAGCGTTTCCGGAGGACATCTAACGAACCGATTGACGATTGGATTGCATTTACGCTTGACACAGATGTATGCGACAAGATTGTGCCTGCATCATTTCATTTTCAGGCACATTCGACTACTAATTAAGCGCTTCCTAGTGTCCAATTTGGTTGAGAGCGTTTCTGGATGATTAGAGAACTGACCAGAGGATTTCAATGAAAATTGACACAGAGGTATGTGACGGCAGTGTGGCGGCACCATTAAATTTTTGGGCGAATTCAAATTTTGTAGCTCTTCCTAGTGGGTATTTAGTTTTCGACTTGTGTCTTCTCATGTGTTATTTAGGGGAAGAGTTATCATAGAAACTTGACACAATGGTATATTATGAGATTGCGCCAGTACCATTTGATTTTCTGGCAAATTCCATGACTGCAGTGCCTCCAAATAGCCATTTCGTGTGAGCGCGTTTCCGGATTATATGCAGAGAACCGAGAGAATTTCAATGAAAGTTGACAAAGAGGTATGTGATGTCAAGCGTTGGCATCATTAAATTTTTGAGCTGATTCGATCACTGCAGCACCTCCTAGTGGTCCTTAGAAAAATATAGCACGAGATCCATCGCGTGTGCGTGCGCAGGTCAACGCCCCAACGTTGCTCTTGTTAATTTGAACCCACTGCAAATTACGTCGGCATGAAGATACAAGCTTTGGTTGCGGGAAACCGCCTAGTGTCACTCTTAACTGGAACACTTCAGGCAATGGCATTATCGAATATTTGTGAATGAAACGTACACAAAACAGAGGATGCTTGTTTCACGATTCATGTAGGTTTCGTAACAACAGCTGATGTATACCAGAGCAATTTTCTCAGATTTTTTATTTTCATGTCAAACGCGCCAGCACGTGTGCGAACAACTGGCTTCTAACTGGATAAGAAGTCGATGCAAAGACCCGCCGTGTACAATCGAAAATATGTACGGCGGCATTTTTTAGCCACAGTTGAATTTACGTGCCTCAATTTAATAAAAAAATGGCGCCTGCTGGATTGGCATGACATTTTTAGATTTGTGCGACATGTGAAAGCTACAAATGGCATTTACCCACAAAAGAGGGGCTTTTCTTAAACCTTTACGGCTGCCACGAAATGTGTGTACCCTTTGAGATACCATGTGCATAGCAAATGGTGAAGATATCAGGGGTGCTCATTTCAATATACGTCGACGACAGAGGAATACATTCTAAAATCGACATCATTTGTCCTATTCTCATTAGCAACATGTAGGATACATCGAAAAACGGGGTAGTAATGCAGCGCGTGAACTTGGAATCAAGCTTAATCTCAAGATCGAGTATGCGAGGACTTTTAGTTGAATATTCATTTGGGCAATATTATGAACTGTTTTATTCAGTGTAAGGAATTTTATGATTGGTCCCACATTTTTTGCCTTAACCGTAACTTGTGTCAAAGAATCGGAGGAACATGAGAATGGTTAAATTAATTATTGTTTAGTGAATAAGATCACCAATAGTTGAAAAAAGTTTATTAAAATTCACGCTGTTTTATTAAAATGTAGTTTGAATTAGTGTAGTGCAAATTCTTAGCGACGTGAACGTTATTGTTTGAATGAAGTAAACAAGTTTCCTCGTGTATTCCAAGGTCACGCATACCCGATCTTGAGATTAAGCAAAATTCTTAATTCACGCCCAGCAGTAAATGCAGATGCAATGGTAAGTGCGCGACTACGGGCGAGTCAGTAGTCGCATTCCATAAGTCAACACCAGCAGTGATTTCCATTGAAGCCCATGTGCCAAATTTCACGATAAACCATCGAACAAGTAGATACATGTTGAGGTAGACAAGAAGAAAGGTAATCCAAATTGCCACAAGAGAGCACCACAGAAGTCAGATCCGTCTAAAATTATCAATTAACATCAGCGGTGTTCTCTCTTTACACAAAGATCAGTAATGGGATTTGGTATTTACTGAGATAGCCATAAAAACTGCCACCGTGAGATGCCACAAGAGGCGTAAATGTTCGAAAAAAAAACAAAACTGTGCTCTCACTAAAATGATCACACATCCCAAATTGCATAAAGACCTATCAGAGACCGTGACAGGTTTTGAAGTAAACACAAAGAGAACTCAAATTGCCACTAGGGGACATAACGATAAATCTGTCCGAAAACTAATGTCTCAGCTATAAGATACACTCTTTAATATGAACAAATCAGGCAACTTTCAAGACAGTTCTTCAAGCGGCTTGGTGAATACGGAGGCGGACTTAAGAAAAACACAGAAATAATTTTAAGATGGCCACTGTGGGCTCAGACGAGTTGGACAGGCTCAATCGTGTACTTACAGAAAGATATTTGGCAAATCGCAAGATATGTCTTAGAATATTGATAGATATCGAGGCCTACGCAATCAAAACCTGAATTGCCACTAGCGGACGGTATAGTGGCACAACTCGTGTGGAAATAAGCATAAGTTGTGCTTCCCTCAATAGGAACATAAAAAGATATAGAGGCAGAAACAAAAACAACACAAAAATGCCACCAGGAGGCACCACTATTTACCGACCTGTCTGTAAACCAACGTCTGCCGAGCTCTCCGCTCCGCTCAATCATACCAATACATCCGCCAAACTTCATAGTGACCCAAAAACAAAAATAAACTGGCATAAAATTTATTGTAACTAACAACCAATGAATCTGCGTACATCAGTACAGAACAACTGAAGAACTGTTGTTGATAAACCTCTACAATGTCGTCACTTCCACGTGATCTTCTGTGGGGGGTCTATTGTCACTAGGGCGACACTGAAATCCCCTAAATGTCGGACAAATTGGAACAAAGCTAGCCCATCTCCATTTCCGTATAAAAGTCATTCCAAGCGGCAAGTCATAGGTGTTTGGGGTTGAATTTACTTCTTCTGCTGTATCCATGCCGAGATTCCATATTCCAAGACCTCTTTCTTCTTTAGTGCCTGTAACAAGATTAGTAAAGGCCTTTTCCAAATGATAGATACGCTGTAATTTAAAATGAATATACATTAAACCAACTGCTCGTCTGAGGTGTGATCGTACTACAAATAGCTTGAACTGGAGATTGATTTTAAGATTGTTTGGAACGCTGCGCGCGCTAGATGTGTCATTTCATGTCATACTGACGGGTTCGTGCTCATTCCATAAAAAGTTCGTCCATTTCCGTGCGACGTTATCATGTACATTGCAACGTCGTACGAAATATTGTATTGAATGAGTGTGGTTCAGTTCATCAACCTACTCAATGGGTTTTACGGCACTAATTTTCCGGGGCAGTTGTACCAATGAAAAGCAGAACAAAGGGCCCAGTGTTTAATGTTAGCACCACTCAAATTTAGGCTCGAAAGAGAGCCAATCATGTCGCACGGTTTGAGTACAAATTTGCAAGTACTATGCCATGCAAAATTGGTCAATTTGTGAAACAACCTTCAAGTACAGAGCTAAGTGCTCTTGTCGACATAACGAATATACGACATTCAAATGTGGTGGACATTTTGTATCGGCGCCACCAACAACTAAAAACTAATCTTGCAAATCCCACACAAAATCTGCTACCATGAAAACACTTATCTGCTGATGGAGTACCTGGCTCGCAAATTATAAATCAAACCACTTCTAGAAACCATTGTATTATTGTATATAAATTACTACCATCATATATCAATTACTTGAAAAGTACCACTTAATTTTCAGAATGCCAAAATGGGTGTTGAACTTCAAGTACGTGTTACTAAAACTACGGCATTGTGTTCCCATAACAGGAGTGCATGACTCAAAAATCTTCGTGGTACCATGTTTTATGAAAGAAAACGTGAAGGTGTCCCTTATTCGGAACACATGAGCAGGCACGCATGGAAACTGGCAACCAAGGAAGCAAAATAAATTTATAAGAATAAAATGTTTCAAATGAAATAAAAGGGACGTTTAGATCTTTAGATAACCGTAGAAGGATACACTGGAACATCCTTAATAACTCACCGGATACGGTGTTGTCTAAAATACACGCTACAAGTCCACCCACAAACATGCCGCTCCCGAGAAGTATACGGAACAAGCTGTCGAGAACATCCACACCTACAACAACCGAAGATAAACACAGTTTTCTATCGGGAGAACACATGCTCAGCTCTGTGAATTAGAAAAAAGTACGTTATCACCTGAACTCAAATGGCGGTGGCTGTTCACGGATTGCGACCAATAGTATCAAGGAAAACATTTCCGGTAAAAGATAACAATAAGCCCCCAAAAACTTGCAGATATTCTAATATTTTGAGATCAGGTAAGGCAACGCAGAAACGAAAGCTGCAGCTAAAATGGGGCAAAGCTGTTTACAGTAAACCAGAAACAAGTTTGCTTTCTCTTTGTAGACAGAAATGTGGTTCTTCTTACAAAAGCTGAAACGTGTGAGTTTTCATGGAATTCTTTTGGATATTAGATATCCGAGGCTACAAATACGCGAGGTGTCACAACGGCTAAGTAAACTTCTACAGTTAGAGGCTCTTACCTGTAGTAATGTGGTCTCCATGTTTCAATATCCACTGGGGAAGACTTAGAGCGAAGAAAAATGAAAATCCAACTATAATTAAATTTCTCGGAGAGTTCATATCCACATATTGTAAATTCGAAAGACCAAAAGCCGCAATAATACCTACAAAAGAACATAAAACTCAGTTTCGTATTTTATCCGGTCACTTTTTCTTATGCAGCAAGAATGCATAAGAATTGTTCGATCAGAAACGGTCTATCATGTGACAGAGGTCACAAGTCTTTCACAACTATGACCAAAAATAACTATGCTGTTGTAAATTTCCGAACTCGAAATAATTCACGACATTTTCTGTTCTAGTACCTTTTTACGAAGCATGGTTTACGCAGGTGAGCTGATAGTCCAAGTTATTACTTAATGACTGCTAGGCTCGAGCCACAAACTCGAGGTTTCATCACGTGCAAACTAGGACTATTATACGTCCATCTAGTACCATTGAACTCACGGCTTTACAAAGTTTTCATATTGTCACATTGTCTTTCTATCTGAAAGCTCGAGAAACGAGATTAGACTGCCGACCTTGACCTCTAAAACATTAGCTAGAATGCTTTTAAAACATTGTAAAATGTAACACAAGATTAAAAATAATAATATTTTCAATGAGCTAAAACTTTAGTGTCGGAACCAGTGGCTAAGTCACCAAGCAAAGAAAAAAATAGTTGGCCAAAATGAAAATAGTACCACAGTACATGTTAGGAATGAGGAATAAAAGCGCTTATTGGTCACCAAAATAAATGACTGTTGAGAATTGGTCTGCTCTTTGAAGAACTAGTTACGGACTGGAGTAAGAATGGAAGTACTAATTGACTTTCCTGCTTGCTTCTTATTCATGATGTCATACTTCACAGGCATTTAATATAGAATTAACAACTTTCTTTCTTCTGATACAGATTATCAGTAAAGGATAAAACATCACAAACAAATGTGTATAAAATGATAACGGTAATAATACATTTAAAATACCGTATGCATAAGCAGGAATTTTCAATGAACCAAAGTCTGCCAAATACACTTCATCATTACTTCTAAAAGTTTAAGGGCCTTTTTAGCATAACTATAATTTATGCTCGTCAAAAATTAAGCAGTCACTTTTGCACGCATCGCAAACCTAAAAAAAATATTTGAGAACAGATGCACCCAAGATAAGAAGACACTAACATATTTAAAGTGTTGGTCGTGTAAAACCTTACCTGACAAGAAGAAAAAGAGACCACCAATCACAGGCACTGGTATTGCCACAAACAGGGCGCCAATTTTACCAACAAATGCTAGCAGGATGGATATCAGGCCCATAATTTGTATAACTCGACGACTGGCTACTCGAGTTATACCAACGGCACCAATGTTTATGCTGTATGTGGTAGTTCCAATAGCTCCACCAAGACACCCAGACAACATGTTCCCTAAGCCTTCCATGACAATTCCACGATTGACCGCGTGCATTGGGGGCGACGACACCATCGCGACTTTCGACACAGTGTTGTAGTCACCAACCGCTTTCATGACACCGGCAAATACTGCGCCCAATATTCCGATAATGGAGGAAATGCTGATGATCGGCAGTCCCCATTGTCCTACAGATAAAATAAGTCAGTGCATATACATATATATGTACTAGACTACTTCATACTACAATTGCAACCTGAATTGAAACAAATTGGCAGAGAAGAAATGCATCAAAAATGATACCCGGATAAGGTGCACGAAACCAAGACGACTCGTATAACACCTGGACTCTGGCGTCTGTTCTTGCCGCGTATCCCCACGCGCTTTTGTCGTTTGGCAAGACGTCTGTTGCAGTTAGAATTCCACAGAGTACTATAGCAACCATTAGACCAAGTATAACCTAAAGTACAGAAAGAGCAATGCAAAGTGTTAATATACGCCAATAATTTCTAGGGTTGCTTATCATGCAGCATCATGCAAGTTATAATGAGATAACAATTCGAGCACAACGGTAGCTGCAAAAGTTAGAATTGACAAAAAAGAGTTAGTAACTCCCCACTTGGAGTATTATATTGAACAACAGCAACGCTCTGAAATGCGCCCAGGACAGCACCGCAAACGTTATGTTTCCAGGTTTGGTATTAGTATCATAAAAACGAGTACTAGTGGCACAGAATAAGTCGTCGTCGAATATAATGAAAATCTGTCAAGGCACTGGGCAAAAAAGGAGACAAATGTAAAAAAATAATAAATTGGCACTGGGGGGCACACAGCTGCCAGTGTTCATGAAGATCTTCCATGCCGTTGAGGAAATACAGCAGCGGACGCAGGAAGCCCGATCACACTGATGTCGGCAATACGCATTCAGAGATAATATGTATACATGTATGTGGGCGCGTAATGAAATAAAAATCACTAAGAGAGCAATATATGTGAGTCAAAGTCGTCTGAAAAAAGCAAGAGCTGTCTTCTCGATACAAGTTTCTTGAACATCTATCAAAAAATGGAAACCTGTCTGGCCGATAGAGAGGCGGATGCCAAAAATAAAAGCAAATGAAAACGATTAAAAATGCCCGCCTCCCGTTCAGTAACGCTAGGACCTCGCTAAAAAGCAAGACTTCGCGAGATTACGTGAGATATTGCCGTGCATTTTCAGTGGCGGAACTAGGATATCACTAGGGGGGGGCAACATTTTGTCAGGCTGTAAGCATTTGCGCAAACCACGATTGTAGATGCGTATAGCACCGAATGGGGGGAGGTCGGTAGGGGGGTTTGCCCAGGAAATTTTTCTGTTTTTTCCTCTAAAAATCAAGCATTTTCCTTGATTCCTGAAGTATTATCCAACAAAAAAGGCAAAAAAGCACGGAGAACGTGAAAAACAGGATAAACCGTACGTACCACAGACTCGAACTCACGACCTGGCGGATAGAGCGCGCGTGCTTTACTACTACACCACCACGCTTTAAGTACTAATCTTGTGCTAAGAGACCTACTTGTTTATGGTCCACAGCGTTTGCGCACGAAACCTACTTCTTTTTGTAATGCTTATTACACGTTTTATATTTCGTACAATCGGTTCTTAACAAATTTGTTGTATTTAAAATAGTCTTCAAATGCCCAAAAGACCAAATCCGTTTTTCGTGTTGGCAATAATGACGGAATTGCTTTGGAAATCGTCTTAAGTTAAGGTTTGACAAAGAGAGAATTTTGAGTTTCTGAGTGATTCACCAAGGCTTCGATTAAAATTCACATCTTACCAGCAGTTTCTGTTTTTTCATCGTCACTCAGGTTCCATTTTCTTTAAAAAATGAAGTAAATTTTGTTCATTGCACAGTGGAGCAGACGACG
>NMRA01000477.1:222998-289567 GCA_002633005.1 Phoronis australis
CCCCTGCCCCCCCCCTAAATCCGCCTATGATTTTAAATGAGAACAAGTGACTTTGACTAGGTTTTAGCTAGGTCCTAGCGTAGGTCCCAGCGTCTACTGAACGCACGCCCTCTTTGGGCCGTAGAATACGTTGGGTCCATCTAAAAATGGGAACATGTCGTCCTACTTTTATTATGGAACTTGGCAGACATAGAGACATATGCAAAGAACAGCTAAATCGTTTCAAACGCAAAAGCAACAACAGGCGGCACAGATTACATAGAATCCGTCTGAAAATGAGAAGATATGGTGTTCTCCACACAGACACATATATATTCACCTTATTTCATGAAAATATGCGGGCACATAATTAAACAACACGTGATTTTTCTGTCTGGACATGGATAGGCAAAAGACGTACGAGTCATTGGAAACTTTTTCTTTATCTGTTACCATATTGAAAAACTTATCTGGTTCATTTTGATGGGTTAAGCAGCGGTAACCTACCTGTAAACTTACCCAGAATTAGATGAATCAAAAATTAATACTAGCCTGTAAAAAATGGGTAATGAAAAAGAATGATGTATATACTAAAGAGCAGAATCTCACTTAAAGGTAGAGTCATAGTCATAACGGTGTCAGACATTATTCAAAGCAGCATATTTAGCCAAAAATCTTACCGGAAACATTTGGAATAAGGGGAACGATGACGCTTTTCGATAACACCCAGATTCTTTCCCACAAGAAAAGGAGGGGATCCCTACATTCCTCATATATAACGCGAAACAAAGTAACAGTGCCGTCGTTCTGAAAAGAGTCAAATTTTCGAACTATCAATGTACATGCGTAAATATTCGGACAACAAAGACATATTTAATGAAATGTGCATGAGCAATGGACATGCGCACAGCAGCACTGCTGGTATGTGTTGAATTGTGAGTCGAGTTCAATAACTGTGTCTCGGCGAGAAAAATATCTAGCCAAAATCACGTGCACTCTTCCGAAATACACGGTGATATCATGCTTTTCTAGCATTACTGAACGCTTCCCCGCTTCTTCGGCAATCAGTGATACAATATAGAAATGGCAGAGGAACCGTTTGTTACAACGCATACGGAAACAATTTTTATGTTACGTTGTGTGAGTGGCAAAATCTTTAACTATATCAAAATGAAGGTAATTGGATAACCTCCGCTACCAAGGATCACACTGGTTTAATTATCTTTTAAAATAAAGAGATAACAGAAACCTACAGTGCGCACTAAAACAATGCCTTACTGTTTGTAGTCACGTTTGTATCGTTTCTTAAAAAGTGCGATTTTCCAACTTCGGTGCGGGGTAAGGCGCGACTGCCACATAGGAGGCAAATTTCTAATGAAACTTGAAAAATTCAATCTCTATATTCTATAAGGTACAATCGGGTATCTTTGAAAAAAATAGCAAAGCCTATTTAGACCAAATCCCCAGTGGTCATTTCATTTATTGGAAAATCACATTTTTTTAAGAAAAAGCACAATCACGTGAATGCAAATAGTTAAGGTATTATCTTCGTGCGCTCTTCTTTAAAAAATATATGGTTTCCAGGGGCGGATCCAGGATTTTGAGTTAGGGGGGGGCAGGGCATAGGAATAACCAGAATTTCGGCAGATGCTCGCGCCCAGCCTAAAATGTGGGGACGCCTCGAATGTTTGGGGTTGCGGACCTGTTGACTAAATAATAAAAAAACGGTAAACGGGGTTTGTTTAGTTTGCTCAGGGCCTATGCATGGTTTATTCATCCCCGACGAGCCCCTGCTTGCGTGCTTGCGCGCACCCGAACTCACAAATGGTATCTGGTAGAATATTAGGGGGGGGGCATGGCCCCCTTGTCCCCCCTTAAATCCGCCACTGGTTTCATGGATTGACAAGTTGTATTTTAAAAGATATTTAAAGAAGTGTGACACTCGGTAGTGAAGGCACACACTGTACGCCGCACCAACGGACCTCCTTCAAACTTTCCTGAGTCATGCTTACAACATAGCGATCCACCAGTGTTTTGAAGCGTAGCTTGCGGCCGGCTCAAATAACGAAAACCCAATCATGGCGACAGTGGGGGCTATGGTCAGCGGTCCTATGATTTTTAGCAAGTAACCGATAAGCCCCGTCAACCCGCAGACCATCTGTATGGCCGATGCGATGATTATAGCACCATTGAGCTGAAACAAAATTTGAGTTGATTATACAGTCATCGAATTTGCGTGCAAGGAAATGAAGTCAGTCATCGCGTTAGAAATGACAATTTTCGAAAACAAAAGGCACCTTTACAGCAATGAATCGTTGTTGGCAGGTCGTGGCCATACAACGTTTTGATAGCGCAAATAATATGCTAAAACTGGAAGATTCTGAACATTGGATGTAAACAGCATAGGGTAAATATCACGGAATCGAGTTTGGTGTGGCAGATCTAATCATAGACGCTGTCTCTCCGTCTATATGGATATTACGCTTCGTACTAGAACTAGTGTAGTAGGCAGCACACAGGGTTGGTTCACTGCGCCACCCATTTCAACGCCCATCATTCAGTAATGCACGGATCTCCTTTAAAAGACACGAAGAGGGATGCCGAGTCCTTATCAGAGATCATACGTCTCAGCTTTAACGCCCTGATTCAGTTCGGGGTGTGGGGTGCGGGGGGTTGGGGTGGGGGTTCATCTACGGTGATGTTGTCATTTTTCAATTGCATTATGGGTCGATCGATTGTCGGCTCGATCGTGAACATCCGCTGTCACCACAGATAACTCGACTCATTATTTGCGTTTCAGGAGGTGAGATTTTACTTCAGGGTGATCGGCAAACATGTTGCTGTGGACGAGTGCGTTCAACTATGACGCACGCAAGTGACGAGTGTTGTTTTCCGTCACATTACTTACAATGTACACGTCAACATGTTACTTGTTCTGCCACCGGGTGTTTACCAGCCGACAAATGCCCACAATGCATTTGGGCAACACTGTCAGTGACGATAGTGAGTAAGTTTTGCAGTAGAAGAAGGTAATCGAATTCCTGGCAAAGCTGCCAAACAATTGAACGCTGCCCAAGTTCTCTCTTCAAACCACAGCCGCAGTTACAGATGGATCCAATAGAGTGAATGAAAACTCGGAAAAGAATGGCAAAGCGAGTTTCGGGGTCCAATAGGTGCACTAACGGTAAAAAAGGGTATTGCAGATTTCTTGACACCGTAATGCCTTAACATGAGAATCGTGAAATAAGCTGATTAACAAGCAAACTGGTACGCAATCTGGTCTTGCTCACATGCTTTACCATGATCGAAATCAAGTAAATGTTTGCCAAACTTGTCAAAATAGACCAGACATGGGCGGCGCACCATAAGGGGCTGGGGGGGGGGCTATAGTCTCCGCTTTTTTCAGTGCTACCACGTCCATGGCCTATAAGCGGTGCAGATGAACCACGTTGATTTTCATTGTTATAAATGGCAATTTAATACCCCAGTGACAAGACGTGCTGGGTTAACTAAAGCTGTATTTGATTTCAATTTTAGTAAAATATCGTACATCAGCAAAGTATAAATCGCCATGGCAAGCCAAAAAAGATTATGAGAGAAGTTTGTTACAACAGGCCCGTAGCCAGCATTACGCGGGGGGCGGTTCGAATTTATTGAACGGCGGACCTTTGCAAATATCGACACAGGTTTTCGGTAAGGTTCTTGACGTAGCTTAATTATGGGGAAAGGGAATCTGTACACATAAAGGTGACTCTCAGCTCTATGTTCCTAAGATGAGACGGCATTCGTAGTACCAGAAATGGGAATGCCGCGACGGATGCCCACAAAGAACAGGACTCAAATTCGGATGTAATGTTGTCCAGAAAGAGAACGTTCTGGCGTTACCCCCTGCCAAACTTTCAAATCAATCAGGCGTGCTTAAATGAGTGATTACACCTCATCACATACCCGAACGAAAATATTAAGTCGAAGAAAGACTTAAAGTTTTTTATCTGATTGTATTTTACATCACTGGAAATGCGAGCAGCCCACTATTCCTGAAGGTTCATTACTCCGAAAATATCTAAAATTTCGTACTCAATTGTAACGTTTATTCTTTTACATGTGAAAATAAATGTTTTTAAGCGATACTTAAGTTATTAGACGCAATGAACAGTGTACCTATACTCAAAACAACGCACGGATTTCATGTGCATGCGAAATTGCCCGCATGTCTTACGAATATGGAAAAATGAGTACGTACATGTATTTTCAAAAGAATATGGAGTAGGAATATTGATGAATTATCAACCACGATACATTCAAATCCATGTCTAGATCGCATCATTTCAGGACGTGACTGAAAAGTTTAGGGCCGCTGCGCCTCAACCTCTCCGACCGGAACCACGCGCATGGCCGGGTCGAAATTAAATATGGTTAGCAGACTACCCTATCCCTGTCAGTCTTCACATAGTCAAAGAGTCCAATTCAGTCTTCTTAAATTTAAAACCGCCGTTGTTCGCAGCCCTAACCCGTGCCCCAAATGTTGTCCCTGCTTGAGAATGAGACATTAATTGGATTCAAGAATCACCATTGTCACTGATTGATACCAAGCTCATTTGTAAACCATGTAAATAAAGTTGTAAGAACTATTCAACTTTTGCAGACCCTTTAAATGGTTATTAAATGGACACAAATACAATACTATATTCAAGTCAGTTCCGACACATTAGCAGACTAATCAACTGTCGGAGTTCTGGTTTTGGAATTACGGATATTCGAAGTACTGAACTTTCGAAAGAAGGTGGTGAAATCTCGGAGTAATGAAACTTCGGAGTAGAAAACCCTCGAAATGGTGTCATGTAACCTTGAAAATCTTTTCCATCAAGTTTATTACTCGTATGAAGTCTACAAGGCCGTTGTGCACCATTGGTACTGAATAATTAACATACAGACTCCCCTAATTGTCTCCACTGACGATCCTGTCATATACGCAAACACCACTCGGGTTAAGTTGGCCGGGTACTTCCCGATGATTACCGGTACATGAAGAGCTTTGAATCACTGAGAAGCTCATTCAAAATTATGTACTAACTTAGTTACCACTGTAGTTAGTAGTACAAGTAGCTGGAACAATTTTGTTGTTATTGTCCATCAATATCCTTATCTTTATCGCATAGGCCGAGACTGGACCTTTTCTGCGGGGGTTCAATCGAGACCCCCGAACACCACTGACAACGGGTCTCAGTACTAAACTTGGATTTCTGATTTCATGACATTCGCAAGTTCTTATTCAGTGTTATGACAATTGTGAACCTCAAATGGTCATCTGTTACCATGTTAAAAATATGAGATGATGACACCTCAGTTTCCGTTAGTCATAAACGCCTAGCATGCGCGCACCCAAGGGGGAGGGGGGCGGGCTCAGGGGGCTCGAACTGACAGTGGAGACGGTGATACTGCAGCGCCAATGCGACCTCAGATTGTGCTTGGCGACCTGCTGACCTGGGAAAAATTCCAAATCGCCACGCCAGTTTGGCGCCCTGGGACTTTTGCCAGGTGGCCAAATGCGCTTAAATTCCGTCATGGGTCGAAGTTAACAGCTCAAGTTTTCTTTGCAACAGACGAATTCACCAGCGATGCGTCGATGCGTCGCTACACTGAGTGGGAACGCTAGCTGACAACTTCAGCATCCAACGAAGTTATGGACAGGGGTCACAGCTGTGACAATGGTGAAGGTCAGTTTACGCCCTCTTGCGATAATTTCGATGACCACAACTCTAAGAAGAAAAATATAGTGCCGATTTTTTATTTTTAGCTATTTTGCGACTGTTACAGTTAGGAGAATTGTCCCAAACAAAGGTTCTTTATCATATGTAATACATCTTTTATGAAAGAAATCAAGTCATTTTTAATATCTTTTCTAAAATTACATCACCACCTCAAAGCAGTTTTAAGAAGACATCATTTTTAATGTTCCAAATGTTGCACCATTTTCATTATTGTTCAAAACATTTTTGAAATAGTTATAGAAAAGTATGCGAAAATCTCGTTTTTTGAAGGTACAGGGAATTACACAAAATGGATCTTTGTGTCTTAACTTCAAAAGGTGAGAACGCTCAAGTTTATTTCGCAGTTTACGACCTCGACGCTTCGGTGTGGGAAAAGTCCCAAAAAGTTCAGGTGACTTGATTACCTCGTTTAAGGCGAGTTTCCATTTCTCAGGATCTGTACACTGTGACAAGTTACTATCCCGCGGTGTTCCGTTACAAAAAGGCAATTCATCTGAAACGACGAACCAAGTGGAGAATTAGAAGCTCAGATAGAAGACATGGACAAAGAGATTTGTGCAATAAACCGGAAACATCTATTACAATTTGTCTCTCATTGTTATTCTCGGCGCAACTTGTCATTTCTCATGAGTTCACTTTAATTATAAAGGAACAAATCTTATGAAAGACGTTTATAAACTGACCTTTTATCAAAAATAATTCTTGGTTTAGATTAGATGTCGTTATAAAATTGACTTCGAACTGTTTGTAGATTTGGGGAAGAACTGTCACGTCAAGTCATCGAATGAACACAAAGCTTCATATAAAAACGCCAAGGGAGTGGGGCTTTTTAAGGAGGACATTTGTCACCTACCAGAGCTCGATTTATCCTTTGCGGTCCCTGACTATGATGTTGTTGTTATGGGGCCCCATTTTTGCAGCATAGACCGTCCAAACCCAATTGAGAGGGGGTGGTGATGCGATTGAAAAGGGCTGGGGGGATTTCGTCAAAGTCCGATTGGTTTGAGCCTTCGAATAATTTTTAGCTTCCTACGGGTCTAATAGATGTGTGTATGCATGTATGAGAAAAGGAACAAACCTTCGCCTGGTTGACATTTGAACTTGTCTTGGTTGAGAATCGCAAGACTCGTTGTAGCGTAAGCGATGGCCGCTCCTTGCACAAGTGGAAGCCTGGAAGCCAATGAAATAGGATCTGCAGCCTGCTCAAGGATTACTAACATATGGATTGATACATTTGTAGTATTAATTCAAGAGCTTACGAATTATCCAAACTGCGTTGCTTCAGGAAACACACGTTTAGAAGATGACATGGCTTCCTCATTTTGTTTAACGCTTTGAGTTAGAAACGGGAATTTTTACTATAAAAACGAAGCACAGAATATTTCCCGAAAACCTGAAAACAGAATTTTGGTGCGTTTCTATCTTAACCTCTGTCACAGGAGAGTTATGACATGAACACAAACAATGCTTTTGGCAACAACAAAAGAAAGGACATTTACCTGGCGCCAATAGTGACCTGTAATAACGTGGCGATGCCAACCGTGAGGAAAATCGTTGAAATAAGATGGTTTACGATCTCCAGTCGACTTTCAATGCACAGCCCCGTGGCCAATAAGAACGGGATAGGTATGGTAGTACCAAACATCATCATATAGTGCTGGAAGTAATAGGTCACTAACAAAATGGCGTTACATGGAAGATATGTAATCTTAAAGTTTAATGGTTTTGTCTTATGTGTAGTGAACGTTTCGAAAAACAGGCATTACATGAAATGTCCATTTTGGTAAAATCAAACCGGCAAAAAATCGAGTTCCGTCAAAGGAACTAACTTTCAATTTAGACAACCAGTGTAGTCTCGATAAGTTAATCAGCGTCATTTTGTGATCAACCATGGGCCACAATACATCGGAACCGTCTGGCCTGTGATAGGAACTACAGTTTAGTAGCACTGTACATCATCCATAATGCTTTAGTTCAGCCACTCTGGTCACATGTGAGCGCACTGGGAAAGAGTTCGATCTGTATCACCACGTGTACGCGTTCGTGAGTTAGGCATTGCGTGTTGGCGCGCTAAGGGAAATTTACGACAAGAGCTACACTTTTCAAAATCGGTCACCGCCGTTTCAGGAAGAGCGCCCTGAGAATTTCCTCTAAATCATTTCCTTACAGGGGCAATATACCGCGCCTTGGGCAAAGATCTTATATCAAATCAATCTCATCTTGTGTACAATAGTTAGTGCTTCAGAGCACGCGCAGGCATTAAAGGAGAATGACATCCAAAAAACAACCTATTTTGTATCAATTTAGATCGAGTAGTTCTACTCGATAACGGCACGTTCGGTTGCGTTACCTGACACATGACGGCAGACGGAGGTGTTGAAATTATCCGATGACGTCATTGGTTTCACACGCAGTCTTTTCAGCAGTTCACAACACGGGTTACTGGTGTCAGCTAATCACTTGAATTCATCGTTTAACACCAACAAATCATCAAACTTCGATGTAAAACCCTTAAAAATACACCGAATTCTTATAAATACGTGTTGTTTTATTTCGCTGTTACGGATTTATTGGTATTTGGACAGACCGTAGCCGACATAGTTCGGCAGGCCAATTTACGAAGGTCCGTAGCAGGAGTTTGGGGTCTGTTCGGGGATAAATTTGAAGTATTATTCCGTGAAATACAGACAGGAGAACCTAGATCTGTGTTGTTTATATTTGTGATTTTTTGAGTTCTAAACACGCAAAACGCTTGTTATCCCGGCCAGTGGCTCGGAACCCGATCAGGCCCATCGCGACCGGACTGACTGGTTATCCCGGCCAGTGGCTCAAAACCCGATCAGGCCCGTCGCGGCCACCGAGACTGGCACGAACATACCAGCTTGATTTGGAAACTAAACCTCCAGTCACGAAAAGACTATAATAGTGAGTCAAAGAAATAATGTGCACGTAATTATTTATGTGAATTAGCCACAAAACTGAAAAATCTACTTAATTATCGGGGGCCGCGAAGTCGGCTTCCCCTTCCACAGACCGTCAGGACAAAGGTTGTACAGTAACAATGACTTCAGTTGAATAATGTATTTGTATTTCTAAATAAAGATTCCCGTAACAGACTGATGTGACCATAGCATATAAAATCGAGTAATTGTTTCACAACAGCTTTCTGTCTGCACTGAATTAGCATGCGCTCACACGGCCTCGGTGCCCGGTCAATTACATTTGTTGCCGGCATCTAAAGCCGGTCGGGTAACGCAGTGGTTTATTCATTGCTGGCTTCTCAACATTTGCACTCACTACTGCAAAGGTATTACAAATTATATCTAATGAGACAGACTTTGTTTCAGTTTTATATAAGCATAGCTTAGGATGAGAATAATTCATTTTGAAACAGAAGGCAGAATAATCAACGTGTACATGGCAACTCGCCCGGCGCCAATCCTGACTTAGTCAAGAGCTCATCCGACGACGACTTCACGGGTCGGATCTTTAGGTTTCACAGGCTATCAGTCAGAACCGGAATAAATTGACCAAGAAATACTATAGAGGCGCCGTGAACATGCACAGGCAACGGAGCGCATGGATTAGTAGTTCTGTGGTAAGCCGGAATTTGTCAGAGAAATCAACGTCGACGAAATGCCGGCCACAGACACGGAGATGATTCACGGCCTCATACTTGCAGCGTACCTTTCATCTTCTTCACAACCGCGATCCACTTCCCATGCATTTCGGGTTCTCGATTTCTTCGCAGCTTCATAGTTCGGACAAGCGGGAACGATGCACCGCAATATAGCGGCATTCACTCAGCAGACGAACCACTGACGTCGCTGCGTCGTTTCTCACCTTCCTCACAGGTTAACGCGACACCTCTCGACAAAGTGAGGTCTACCGTATAAGAGGCGATGTGGATATAGACCAATAAGGACGGTAAAAAAGACTAATTAAATCGGGTGGCATTCTCCTTTAAACCCGATAGTACTTTCTGACAAAAACGAGTTCTGAGTTGTACCACCTGCAGTTATGAAATAGATCTTAAATTATTTAGTACGGGAGCCAAATGAGGTTTTTTTACATAACCTGGATTTTTCGGATAATTTTTTTTCTTTGCTGTTTCATGTAGCCTAGGCATAGCTAATCATAATTTAGGGGGATGACCGTTCGCAGCCCTTGAGCATTTTTTAAAGTATGCAAATTAAGGTCGCCATTATGCAAAATTCTATTTTTGCTTATAATTTCCTTACCAAGCACTGCAGCCAGATAATTTTGACGTTTTTACCCATGTTTCCAAGGTCAAAAAAATTAATAGTGCAAGTTTTTAGGTGAATACATTGTCAATTTGCATAAGTTATGCAAATTAAGACCGCCATTATGCCGGCAAAACTCTATCTTTGCTTATAATTTCCTTTTGGGTGAATACATCGTCAATTTGCATAATGTATGCAAATTAAGGCCGCCATTTTTCAAAATGTTATTTGTTCTAATAGCTATGGTACCAATCACCACAGGTGAATTATAATATTTGCACCTATGTTTCTAGGGTCAATTAGTGTAATGAAATCAGTTTGCATGTTGTTGCATGATAAATTTGAATAATTAATGCAAATTAAGGCCACCATTATTCAGAATTAATTGTTGCTTAAAGCGCCCTTACCAAGCACTGTAGACAGGTTACTTTATTGTTTTCACACATGCTTCCATGGTCAGTGAATTTAATGGACCTTGTTTGCTGGTGGTTACATCGTGAATTTGCTTAATATATGCATAATCAGGTCACGCCTTGAAATTTTATGATTTTACTTTGAAAAAACTGGGGTTGGGTTTGACTAAATAAATGCAAAGGATCGACGGGCATCAAAAAAGCCAAAGTTTATTGACATCGGCCTCCCGTTCAGTAACGCTAGGACCTCGCTAAAAATCAAGACTTCGCGAGATTACGTGAGATATTGCAGTGCATTTTAAATGAGAACACGTGACTTTGACTAGGTTTTAGCTAGGTCCTAGCGTAGGTCCTAGCGTCTACTGAACGCACGGCCGTTTTACCTGGAACCCAAGTAGAATACAAGTGTACCATGGTGGCGCTTCCTCCAGCCCAAAGGTCAGGGGGTTAATCGGCGTTTCCGGGTAAAGGCTAACACCGACTCCGAGTTCATGGTCATCATCACCGCCGAACTGGCTGTCCTCCACCAAAACACGCGTTGATGCGCTGGACTCCACCGAAGGCAACTCCGAATGATGCGCTCCGTCACTGTTCATTATTAAACTCGCATCGGTTGGAGTGTCGTCGATCTCATTTTCCTGCAACCCCACGAAACGAACATGTTGTGAATTCTTGCTATCATCATCGTACTGATCTCGGTTACAGTGATCATACTTATATTTCGGAAAAGATGCCATCGGGCCGTGACAATAACGAGACAACGTGTGTAGGTTTCTTAGTCAGATCTGACTCTCAGAGCAGAGTTAATAGCCCCGATTCCTTCACGGGCAGACTGCACGTGACGACTTTAAATTAAATCCACAATACAGACTACCCCAGCCTCGTTACATCAGCCTGTGTTTGCTCTCCAGTGACCTTTCTAACACAAATCAATAGGCTTGTGTTGTGAGCTAGCCGTTTGACCTCAGCTGATCCGCCATTCAAATTTACTCCCCTATGTGCTATTCATTTCAGTACAAAATGTACGTTCTTTTTTGTTTCACGGTCGGCCACTCAGCGGAGCTGGAGTCGTACTTTTGCCAGTTTGTAAGATCACAGTTACTTATACTTCTATAAACTTTTAGAAAATAAGAATAATTGAAGGTCACTTAGTTTACGTAACCATCCGCCCCGTTCTAACGTATTTTAAGTTGAGCGCCTCAGATGTTGTAGGCTAATCAATTTCTTTCATATTTTTCGTCTACTTCGCTTACGTCATATCGCGCGAAACTATGAGCGGATTTTTCAGTAAAGCTCGCGAAAAAGGAGTCACAAAAATGTGCTCATACTCCAGTACAGCACTGGGGATATTCAGTTCAGTGGACCATACCCTGTGTCTCAGTAAGACTTAGGTGTTAATAAGCGTGCGAGCCGCCATACTGGGTGTCATACTCAAACGTCTCCGATTTGGACTAGCCTAGAACGATTGCGCAATGCTGTCGGAAATTAAAAAACGCCATAAAACAGTGCAAAGACAATTAATTTTCTTCCCAGATTATTAAAAACCTTTCCAATGCATTTATTTTTGTAGAAAGACTCGATTCTTTTCATGGCCTCACTATTAATTCAAACAATATTGTTTATTAACATCGCAATTACTGTCCTTTGCAGTTTCATTACATTTGGGATACACTGTAATTAAAAGGGGCTATAAACCCGCCTTCCATCACCAAAAACAACTTTTGATATAGGTCATTTAATTGACCGTAAACTGTTCCTATGTTAAATTGGCGGTGATTTCAGCGCCGGCTTTACCGAGTCAGATCATTCATTGCTTGAGAAAAAGGCTTATTATATCTCGGGGGGTCACTTTATGCATCGAGCACGGAAGAACGATCTTTCAGAATATAAAAACGTTAAGATCAATTTTAAACCGGTAAGGGGTCTAACTAAGAATTCGTTCAGTTCTGTTGACGTCACGAACGCAGGTTTACAGCATCTTCAAGGATGTTCCTGCATTGTAACAAATCATACCACCCCTCCCGCCTTGAATACTGCGGGGTGGTGTGGACCTGCAGTGCGGAGTAGTTGGTGTCAGCAGATAGAAATCATGGAGTTGTGAAAATTATCTGATCATGTGATCAAATTACTGGCAGGTTGGTATATGAAGTCAAAAATCGAATTATGTGTGGAAATGAATTTGATAGAAATTTAATTCCTCAAAGTGACGCCCATTATGTATAGCAACGAAGGAACAGATTGGTCACTGCATCACCTTTCCTTTTAATGTCATGTTCTTTCACTGCCCTTCACAAATATTCGTTAGAATTTGCTTTTTCAGTAATTTCCAATTTGTTTAGCCAACATGTTTACAATCTCACTGTCCGTGTGTATTGCCCAGGTGTTAGTTCACAGCGCTGATGCGTCAGCCTTAGCTATATTTTCGGGTTGCACGAAAGCCAACTGCAAACTACAGGCAAGAATGGGGCTCACAGGGTCGCACTTCCGATTTGAGTTTTCATATTAATTTTGTTTTTAAAAAATCGACGGATAGAAAGTAAAGGTTCAAAATACCTTTCCGTGTAGACCAAGTAGAATATACTGAGTTGAACAAAACGCCTTCGAAAAGTTACCACATTCCCATTTAAAGCGGCTATGAACCTGCGTTTTAACTTAGTAAGTCGGCCGTCTTTCCTTAGTCAAATTAGAAGTGCCTTCAAGGTCGGGCTAAAAGTTCGTTATTGGTTGAGACCTGCTTTGCGTTCATTTAGGAAAGCGTTTTGGGCGCCGAGCCTGAGCCTGGGCAGTTCGCGTTAAAAAGTCGCCCTTCCGTACACTCGTAGTTATAACCGAGGCTTTGCTCGTATTTTACGACCGTAATCATCATATCCAATGAACAATTGAATTGTAGGTCACTTTAGCCTTGAATCAGTTGTACGCTAGTAATTTTTTCTCGTATTTTCTCTCTTAATTTTACGTTCGTAATTTTCAGCTCGTATTTTCACTCGTAATTCATGTTCGTAATTTTACCCCCGTAATTTTACGCACGCATTTTGCGCATGTTATGAATTTTTCTGACGGTAAAATCTCAGGTGCAAAGCACTGTATATAAGTGTAAAAGATTGAAAAATATCGAAAACTGACTGAATTTTTTTACTTGCTGCCCTAACCATGCCAGGTATTTGAAAGTGGTCCGTTTTAGTACATGTTGAGGCGCTAAAATGTATATCTAGCAGGTTCTCTGACAATGTTTTTATTTCATTTGTTAAGTTTCATCCAGTGCTTACAGGTGATATGTAATACTACAGAAACGGTTTTCGGGGGTAATGTAGTAGAATTCAAGTAAATCACCCACTCTTTATTCAAGGCATTTGAATACCGATCCATTAGCGTATTAGCTTAATGGCTACTGGTCTCGTGGACGGTACTTAAATCTAATGACTACTTGTTGAAAGTACGATCGTTAAATTGCGAGCGAAAAATATCAGCGTATAAAACTTCTCCACAGCTCACGTGACCTACAAACAAACTTGCCCCTGCGAAATCTTGGTCGTAATTACGAGGGAACGATCTAGGTGGTGAAACACGAGCGAGGTCGTGGGCGACACTTTCCCCAAGAACGGCCCATGATGTAGTGTGAGAAGAAGGACCCGCTTCCTGTGAGCACTTTTCAAAAATTCAACATATGACAAATACCCGGCCAAGACAATTTTTGCCTTCCTTCTAAAAGAATTCGCTAACATATTCAACCACAAGCTTTACAAAATTCGTTTCCATTTCTTTACACGTCTAAAGGCGACTGCACGGGTAAAACGTCGTTGTCGTATTTTATTTTCAAACACTGACACGCGACTTAAATTACTTGAACAGGAGATTATTTTACGTACTGCCGTAGAGTGGCCATTTGCTGATAGTCTCGCAGGGTTTTTGTAGATTACTTTAAAAAACAACATCAACGAAATGAGATAATTAGGTCGTTGGAGATAAACGTTATAACCAACATTATAAATTTATTAAGATGGACTAAATCCTGTGCAGACAGAAACACAACACTCGTTCGTCCACCATTTTGATTTTGTTGGCAATGCTCGACAAAAATCAACTAAGTGATGTCAGCGAGCGCATTGTTCAACAGCGAAGTAGCGAAGCACTTCGAAACTCTTATCTTAAGAACGTAAGGAAGGCTCTACGTCTTGACGTGTCACAACAGATCATTTCATGCGCCAAGCATGGAGCAAAGGCATAACGAACCGTCAGTTCTTTGCACTAAAGCGCAGAAGTCACATTTAGTCTGAGCTTGGACCGAGTTATGATCAATTTTATAGAGTTCAGTTGTCTAAATCAAAAGTTCGCATTTATATATTTGTTCTAGATAAGACTGGTATCAAGACTCACATACATGTAGACTTGTGAATAACAGCGCTACACTGTTCATGGTTTTGACCAAAAAGTCAAAAAAGATCAAGATTACGTCTATGTTCGATGAACCGGCATTTTTTTCGTTGGATAGTCTGAATGTGTGTTTTTGGTAAACAATTGTTTGGAAACTCACCTCTTTTGTTGGTACCTAAACTCCTCTACAAGATCTCCTGTTCAGTTGTGGTTGTATTGCGACCTACTCCCGGGACTTCACTACACTCCAGTGCACGAGTGGGTCAAAACAACCTCTTGCCATCTCGGCCAAGTAGGTCGAGACCACTATAAAACACCTCTTGTGCGCCAGTGAAAACAAAGATTCTTATAGACTGCTCAATTGGGTGATATTTGAAAGTCATTCAAAATACTCTGTACTACACTACACTGTATTTGCAAAAAGATATTCGGAAAACATGTTGTAGGACGTTTAAAAATAAAATTGACAATAAATTAGTTAATTCTAAAAAGAATATTCAGATTATTACCCTCGCCACTGATACCAGTTCACCACCGAAATTCTGCCAACTAAACCCAAATTTGTAACCCCTCGTAATAAATAATCCTGAAGTGCTTGCATCAGACTATCTACGCTAGCGGAGACAGAGTGCAGATGGAGACGGGGGACCTGTCTAGTATCAGATATGGGATTCCCTAAAAATTAATTTAATCAGTATATTATATATGTATTTACACGCCACGAATAACGAAAAATGAACTAGGCAACTTGGCCTCACAACATTTGTCTCGCAATATTCCTTAGAGTGACTCAGCTTGACATCTGTTACCATCTAAAGCATAGAAAGCACCAGCGATTCAAGAAAACACTTCGGACTTCGTTGAGGTTGTCCAAACCTAAAATTGCGAATTCGAATATGGCGCATTTACGCATTTCCTGCGACTTGTGACATTTGGGGACAATTCAGAATCGGATGAGAGCGGCGACATCTTTTTAATCCCAATTAAAACGCCTCGGTTAGGAACACTGACAGCCGAATAGCGAGGAAGTTACTCCTCGCGCCTATTGCAAGTAGAATCACCTAGAACTTTTACTTCAATGTTTCTCGAAATGTGCTTCCAGTCTTTTTGTAGACAACTATAGGCACGATTTGACTTCTTCAAAATTGCAATACCGGTAATCTACACATAACAGCACAGCATACTATTTCACTCAACCAATTTCACTGTCCGAAGAGCTGTGCTATCACAACCAACACTCTTGGGCAGTGCGGACGAGAGGTAGCTCCTATGCAGGTGGCGCTGTGACAGAAGGTAATCCCAACCTTCCTAATCAGTCCAGGGGGTTATTTCAGGTCCATTCTGTATTTTGTTTAGAATTGAAAAATTATTAACTACTCTCTCTCTCTCTCTCTCTTCCTCATTCCCTTCCCTCCTCCTCTCTCCGTCTTTCCTTCCCTGGGTCCGTCTGTCAGCCACTCTCGCTCTGTTGGCGGACCAACTGCACGTAATGATTTAGTCGCTGCACGATTTGTTCGTATGCGACTTTTTAGCTGGAATTGCCCGACGTGTCGGAACACACTTTAGCCGCTTAGGACAGTCGCATCAGAAAAATCGGTGTGTTTAGCCCTGCACCTGCACTCCAGCTGACTCCAATTTTTCGTGTACGAAGATGTTAAATTTTTGTCTGTCTTGAGTTTTTCAGCTCCCTTTGACAATTTCTTGCGTAACATATTTCTCATGTCAAACGAAACTGAGATATCAGTCTGTGAGCTGTTAAAAAATCATGAGTGACTTGGGAACTCATGAAACGGGACTTTCTAGCGCCCTTATCCGTTTGTTTATGGTACTCTTGTTTTGGAGATTGGAGAGAGATTTGGGAAACTTGACTTTGGCGGGGGGTTCAACACATTTAGGCCATTGCACTGCTACTGCTGGCGGGTGGACGATAAACCACAAAGGCCTAAACTTGACAAAGCAAAGGACGGTGCAATATATTCGCATAAATATGCTCATTAATTAGCTGGAGTTTGTGTATTCTATTGATTAACCCGTCATAAAACTAATCATATAACCTGTCTGTTTTAATATAGAGCACATCTTTAATTGTTTTGTAATTCGTGGAGAAAAATCATGCCATGTATGTCACACACTTATGACGTGTTAGCGGGATTAGATATGTGTGGAAAAGTTTTTATTTGCACTATTTTTACCCTTGACATCTCCTTAAATTCCGCAATTTCTAGAAATCAGTTAGAAATCGTGTTCTGGCTTTCCAAAAGTCTCACTCCTGCCGTCTTTGCTGAATTACATGATGACTAGAGCTGTGGTAACAGATGCAGTCATTTTAATATAATCGCCTCAGTGGAAACTAATTTCCCTGTCTAGATAGGCCGACCATGGCTGCATAATAGTCTTTAGGCCCTTTTCCACAAAGTTAACTTCGCTGCTATCGAAGCTTTGATGTTAACTCTGGTTAACCTCGAAGTTAGCATCCGTCAGTGTTCCCGTCAGACTTTCTGGTGCTGGGTGTGTACGTGGATAATACGGTGTGCGTGTCTTGGCCTGAAAATTACCAGCATCGTGCGTGGATTGGAGGACCCGGAAGAAAGGATCTGTATGCTGAGAGATTCCATGTTGACACTTGTTTGGAATTTGTACTTTTAACAAATTAATATAAGAAGTGCCATGCAACAAACATAAGAATACTCGGTAGACCTTCTGTAGGTTTTTGTAGTTGGGAAAAATAACATATTAGTTAACCGAGATTTGTAGAGTTTCAAGCTCAAAATGAATCCTTTTGCTGCCAAATAAATTGCGAAAAGCACCCAAAGGAAGCATACCCACGGGCTGCCCACATAGGCCAGTTCTACTACCAATCACAGTTAATTGTATATAAAATACGTTTCATTTTCAAAACGTTCATCTTGTCTAAATACCGCTCTGGTACCTTTCCCACGAAAATTTATGAGACAGAGCCTTTGTCATGAATGGAGTTGGACAATAGATTGTGTACCGTCCGTCTTGTTGAGCCGCTCGTGTCAACTAGTTGATCTTATATCTGATGCCCAATCTAAATTTTTGCTCTTCAGGAGAAACTTTAAATTATTTTTGGGATTTTCTGTTGTGCAACCTCAAGATCAGTGTCTACTGAGTGCTCAAGAGTACATGGTGAATTATGCATACGAGTTTCTAGTCCACGTTTGCACTTGATAATACTCCCAGATTCGAGCTGCAAACTCAAGTAAAACTCAAAATTTTGAGTTTAGAATCAGTACGTCATCAAGGGCAAGCCGTTATGTATCCGAACATGGAATAAAAGACATTTACCTTTAGTCGCCCACTAGTACAACAGAAAAATGTCAAAACTTATTTGGAGTTCGCATTCAAGTAAAAAGATTGGATCCCCTACCATACAGGATATAGGCAATGTTAATAGGCCCTGCTCAATCCAGTAAATTCTGCAACGTCAATCCACTATTACAGCACAACTACGAGTGTGGTCGAGGCGGATGGAACTGACTCTGTAAAGTTTCGGCTGTTGTACATTGATACATGCACGTCACGTCGGACAAAGGGGAGGGTGGGGCGGTGGGGGGGGGGGTCAGGGAGGTGTACGCACTATTAGAGTACTAGAGTGTACCAAATAATCTGTAAATTCGTGGAATTATGGACTCCTGTGCACATACTGTTCCAGTTTCGGAGTTTACAAACAAAAAACTCAACAAGACAAAGTGGTGGTTTAAAGCATTTCTATTTTTAACTAAAACACAGTGCATTACATGAATGTAAAATGTCAGGTTTATTATTTCCAGAAAACAATCTTCAAAAAAGCAAAACTAAAAATCTGTTCATTCCCATGCCCTAACAGTTTTAATCCTATTTTAACAAACATCACACTGCGTTAAACACAACCCTTGAAACATTTTGAAAATCACAGACAAAAAAGGAAAGTGTGACCCAGGTCACCAACAGCTTTACTCAAATGCGAATAATTTCCAAAAACTTTTAGAAAAAGTAAGATTCATCTGATTACCTAACTGTTCAGTACAGTATATAAATATTCTTGTCGAGTACACCTAAGTATATTCTGCAGCAGATGTGACAGATACTACAAACCTTCCACAGAATAACGAAGCTAATGTTGATTACTCACAGAATAGTTGTCAATCTCTACAACATCATTGTTGGATAACACAGTGGTCCAATTTCTATCACAGATATACTTATCACAGACTATTGCAGCCAAAACTATTATAAGATTTAACAAACTGCAATTCATACCATAATTTTGATGCTAGTGAAATAAAAGTAAAACTGAAGCTTCAAGTAACCAGAACCCTATTGCTTGTAATGAAGGTTTGAAATTAACTGTAACATAACAAAGGTTTGAAAACAAAATAATCTGGATGGAATATTTTTTTGACAAAATTAATTTAAAAGTAAAAATTAACCTAACAAGTATCAAGGCATAAAACAATATTAATAAACCATTTTAAGATTCTCTTTCCTCTATTTTCTTCATACCTTTCATCTGGCAAGAAACATCACTAATATTGTCACTTTTAAAAATTACAGTCTGTTTACACTTGCATTTTGCTATTATTGTTTAAGCATACGAAAACTGCAGCTTACTGGGGTTACAATTGCATTGGCACAAATGAGAAACATAAAAGTACATTTGTCTGTTTACTCCTAGAAACACTGTCTTGATGAAAGAGCATGATTTGGAAATACAGTTTTGACTAAAAGATTGGTGACTGTAAAGTTTATGAAATATTCAATTAAAGTGATGGGGAAACAATATCCTCCAAACAGGAATAAAGGTGCTTTTAATCACAATCGTCTTCAGCTACAACCACACAACGCCTAAGGAAAGAAGATAAAAGAAAAAAAAGATATAATGCAATAAAACGTTAAATGTATTTTGAAACCCACAACAAGTAACGAAGCACAACCTCTATATAGCAGAGCAATACAACAATTATGGCTGAAAATAGATCCCATATAATCACACATAGCCGCACACACTACATTATAAATCCATTCTGCAACTGTGAACTAAACGATATTACCACAGTAGCCTACACGAAACTGCAGTCCACATGGAATATAAAATGATTGGAACGAACATTTTAAAAACACTGCAAAAATATTTTCATGTTAACAAAGAAGTGAAGCACTAAAAATAGGTCAAGTTATGGTATCTTCATTTTTCACTAAAAGTCAGCTGATTGAGAATAATTTTGTAATGGTTGATGCCATATAAAAGAAATGTTAACATTTGGTTCATGTCACTAAGAACGGATCTACAACTCAAAATTCGTTCTCGGTTGTCGTTAGTGATGGTCTGTCGCTCTCTTCACCGTCTATTCCACGCTAGGCATCTGAGTGGATTGGCACCGAGGACTGTGGCAGTCAGTTTGTCGCAAGACCGACTGAGAACGTATGGAAGTGTTGGTTGCACGGCTGCCACCATGTCGCCGCGGCGAGTCTTGCTGCTCATTGTGATGATCGACAGAAGCAACATCCTGAGTCGTGAGTGAACTTGGCCGAGACAGAGTTTCAGTGGAACCCACTTTCTTAACTGCAACAGAAGTAGGTTGTTGTTAATATATGCACGTGTTCTCCACTTACCAGCTACGCAGTATCTCTTCCCACAACAACGTGGCATTCCCATGTCGCAGTTCTTTTCTCATGAGCTGTATTTGTTCTCACAAACCACAATTATTCCTACCACAAACGCTTTTATCATCAGCCATAAAAATAAATAGCGAAAACACCAGCGTGATTCGTGCAACAGGAAGATTGTCTTCCCTGAATCGGACACACGGCAACCTACAAGTAACAGACTGCAGTCCAGCCAACTTTAGAATAGAAATTGAAGTACAAACAACCCTGATTTTACAATTCACAATCTGCTGTAATAGGAGTACGTAGTCATTGCCACTATCTTCACCACAGCCATCGGAGACTCCATCTAATGACATATCTACACCTTTTAGTTGCTTGGAATTCATATGAGGCTGATGACAAATAACGATCATTGAAAACACCAATCTCTTTTGATCAGGTATTGCTCAGTGACTACCAATCATCTCATCAATTATCCCAAATGATTATAAACCTTGCATGAAATATTATTAACCATAAAATATGAAATCTTATAAATCACTCATATCATATCACAGAATTCAAATGAATTCATACAATAGTCTTTATAATGTGCCTGTGCGTACACCACAAGCTAGACTGCAAGTCGATTTAACTGCTCAAGTGCAGGTGGGTATTTTTAACCACATTTACCACATTCACAGGAGTTCAAAACTATGAACCAGAGTCTGCCCCAAGCTACACCACTCATATGGTTCACAGTTTGTTGGTGGTGCAGATACTCATTGCCACTACCGTTACCACAACCACCAGGGGTTCAAACGCTCGAGACAGTGTCTCTACCATCAATATTTAAAGCTGATGGTCAATTCTACAGTTCTCATAAAGTCATTGAAGCAATTAACTCACCATTCTTCTTCTTGAGTAAGAACACTACAATAATTATGACCACGATGACGACCAGGCCTCCTACAGCGCCACCAACAATAGCTGCAATAGGGACGGAGGGTGAAATGGACCGCTGAAAAGAACAGAACGAGTTTATTACACAGTATTTCAGTATTCGTAAAAATCACACAAAGTCACACATACCAACTCTTAAATAAGACAACTGTCTTCCCACTGAAATCTGCACCACTACCATAGTGAACAGAGAAGAGAATTCTCTTCAAGGTCTTAGGAACAATATCTCATAATAACGTGTCTCAAATGATTTGATGACTCATCCACGACTTTCATAATAGGCAAACTTTGCAGTGAAAATTTGGCATAACACAGAGGAACTGTTCACAAAGTTCAACTGAAAAGAAAAGAATTGGAGACAGAAAAATACAAAAATAGAATAAAGCAAGTTTGTTTATTAGTGCTAAGGATGATGCTCACTTTCGAAAATTTCAAAAATTGAAGGAAAAGAATTTGAATGTGTCATAATTCTAACAGTCCAGTATATCCAACTTAATAAGACCATTGTCCGGTAAATGGACTACATAAAGTTTCCATTACATTCTAAGAAGTTTGTTACATCCTGCAAATGAAAAATTACACAACGTTGAATGACCACTGAGTTTACATGAAGTTGTTTTCTCCCAATTCTTGACACAGCACAACAATATACAACCATTTATGACATGTCATCTATGCAGTTGATGAGCCAACATCTTATCCCTGAACACAGTATCTAATCATTATCATGCTGCATCACCCCAGTGCAATTTTGCAAGTTAACTGGAGGTGTGTCATGTCAGTGGTAAATTTTCAAGTTCATCGATGAGACTAGATGCTCTAATTGTTACAACTGCAAGATCAATCCCCAAGCAAGGGTCAGTAAGGTTGACCTGACTGACCAGACTACAGCCTCTGTACAGTTGACCTGAGTGCTGCTAAGGATATCATAAACCAAACTGCAAATATCTTACCAACAACATATTATTCTGATGAACAGACGGTATTGTTAGCCAATACCAATCAATAACAGATTAAGACTTTATTAACAGTGGATGCACAAAAAGTGTAACCCACATACAGAAGCTAATATACAACCGACCAACACATCTCGCAGATGGAAGAAGTAAAATGATGCTAAATAGCTAAGGCACGTATTCTACAGTCAACAAATGATAAATTTTTGTTTCATATTTAGGAATCATTACTAGTTACTCACCACGTGACTTGTTTTTTTCAATGAGGGCATCTCCACAGTCTTAAGAAAATTTAATTTACAAATTAACACTAAATGATATCATCTTGTAATTAAAGCAGCATTTCGCCCTCTATAAAAGGATTAAGAACCGAATTAATACATAGGCCGTTCATAAAATCGGTCTCGTAATATATACTCCTTACTGCCACAAGAGTCCATTTCCATTAAGTACAACGAAACTGTGAACCACTTAAAGTAAAAGCTTCAGATGTTATAGAGATTGGCCAACCCTAAAGTTGCAAAGTTGAAAAGGGTGTACGTATGCATTGCTGTAAATTGAGAGATTCAAGAAAATGCTTCAGAAGTTACTGAGAATGGCCTACCCTAAAATTGGAAATTAAGAAATGCATATGCGTGCATGTCCAGTACATTGAGCAGGTAACACTGAAATAGAATCCTGTCACAATCAGGAGTATTACTGAGACCGATGTAAAAGGCTGATTTCAATTTTTGTTTCTTAACCAGATAAACAAGGCGAAATGCAAATTTAAGACCTTCCTGCATGTAAGTAACCTTCTGGTCAAGCAATTAAAACTTAAATTGCTAACCACACCTCTTGCACTGTAAGGATATAGGCAGAGACGTTGTGCATAGAAACAGGATGCGTTAACAAAATAAAAAGAGTTCATGACTCGTTTCAGGTGATGACTTGTGAAAGACATGGTCCCAAACTGGTATGCTATTCATCATAGAATCACTGATGTAGATTACATTAAGCAATGTTAAGGCATTTTGAGTTTGCTTGCTAACTACTGGCTGACAATTTGAAAGCCATGAACTTCACGGGTCTTAAACAGTCCTATTCCTAATAGGCATGACCCACAAATTATAGTAAACATAGAATATTATCAAAACTTCATTTCTTTTGAATTTTAGCATTACAGAGGAATTTGTTTATTATGGTATAAAAAACTTGTGGACATGGCAAACATTTGCTGAGTTTAATTTAAAGTGTTTCTCTTCAACAAGGATAATGACATTTTTGGATAGAGCCCATGAGTACATATTCAAAAGAATACCATTTTGCATTATGCAACAATTTTTGTACCTAAAAATCAAGACTGCATGATTTTGAACATAAGAAATTTGCGGCAACAATTTGGATATCCTACGCAGTATGGGTGAATCTTACTTACATATGGCTCTGTTGTTGTTATTGGCACATGGCTCTGGGTTGGGTTTATTGTATGCTGCTGAGTCTAATTAAGCAAAATTAGAAATTAACAGCCCAACGACATAAAATGCAAGTTTATATACAATTTAAATGTCCCTCATTGTAAATATTACATTAATAAATTATAAATAAATAAATATATCAAGAGAACAAATTGTTCTAGTCTCAAATGTAACTAATGCAAAGATATCAATAGGACAGACTGTCCCAATGTTAGATGGTGACTAACTTTAGTAGGACAGACTGTCCCAATGTTAGATGGTGACTAACTATAATATGACAGACTGTCCCAATCTTAGATGGTGACTAACTATAATAGGACAGACTGTCCCAATCTTAGATGGTGACTAACTATAATAGGACAGACTGTCCCAATGTTAGATGGTGACTAACTTTAGTAGGACAGACTGTCCCAATCTTAGATGGTGACTAACTTTAGTAGGACAGACTGTCCCAATCTTAGATGGTGACTAACTCTAATAGGACAGACTGTCCCAATCTTAGATGGTGACTAGCTCTAATAGGACAGACTGTCCCAATCTCGGATGATCACTAACACAGAGATATCAACAGAACAGACTGTCCCAGTCTCACATAATCACTAACACAGATATACCAATAGGATATACTGCCCCAGTCTCAGACGTCACAAACACCAAGACATCAATAGGACTGATAAGGTTCAGAGTTTATCCTCAAGGTCACTTACTAAAAAAATTAAAATAAGATTCAATTCAAGTGGGTAATTACTTACTGGTCCAGCCTGCGTTGTCAAACCACCAGAGGAGACCCCTGTGAGTCCAGAATGGAAACTTCCATTGACCTTCAAGTATGGTTGGGCGTCAAGGGTCATGGAGCCATAGCTGAGCTTCAGTCCAGCCTTGATGTCATTAGCCAGGTTTGTGATGGCAGAGTTTACTGAGACGGTGCTGCCGGACATTGAAAACGTGACGACAACACTTCCTGTAGGAATGAGATAAGACAGGTGCACCAAACAAGATACAGCTTCTCGTCAGAAAAGTTCTGTTTGGACAACTTTCCGCTATACAACTGGAGTAACTTTATTCTTTAATACAATGCTTTATCTAATTATCGTAAACTGTTTAGCAGCATGGCCTGTACTCTACAGTTATATAACACCATCTGGTTCAAGTTTAAATATTTTCAGCAAGGTACTGTAATCAGCACTGCAAAACTAGGTAAATGGCAATTTTGACAATCTATCACGTTTGTGCAAAAAATAGTCTGAAGAATGACTACTCAGATGAAATGCAACTTCCTGGCTTGGGAACAAGCGACAGTGTGTTTAGTGCTTTGGCATAACCTTGCTAAGTTTGCTGCACTCTGTGAGTTATTCTCTGCACTAAAGGCACCAGGAAAAAACAAACTTGGAAGACATACTGCAAAAGTATTACTTCATCATTTGCATAATGGAGTGAGACTCTTTCAAAAGAAAAATGGATACCCACTAATGCAGCCATAATTATAGTAAGCACTCACCTTCTGTGACCACAGAGTTTGAGATAATGACGTCGCAATTCTTCTTCTTGATACGGTTCATCACCATTGCCGTCACATACTTTTCAGTCACCTTGCTGAAATCAGCATCAAACCTCATGGTGACGGTTTGCGTGACCTCAGCAACAATGGCGGCACACTGAGTTGGACTGACATCAACAGCAGCTAGAAGAATGGGAATCAAGACCAACAATAAGATAAAACAACTAAACCACTTAATGTGTCACATTATGTTTAACTTAGATTTAGTTACGAGTCATATTTATCAGGCTGAAACAATGCAGGCGAATAAAAATCACTTCTAAAGGTCAAAGTTGATCCAACAAAATCATGCGTTCAAGGTTGCCAAAGACTGTAAAATGTGTAACCTTCAGAAGAAAAAACAGAAATAAATGATTTCAAATATGAGTGTTCATGTCTCATATGTTCAAATGGCGTAACCAAGGACAACAGTTCTTTTTCTAGCTATTAACAGGAGGGCTTTTGGAAGACAGCTTCATTGCCCACAAAGAGTTGTATGTTTAACTTAAAGTTTGCGCCCATCATTATAAGAATTATGCCACTGGCACAAGAATGCACTTAAATTTTGACACTGCCTTAAGTCCAATAAGAAAGGCAAAGAAATAAAATTTGAGTGGCATTTGGAGCAGAAAATGACATAAATACATTTTCAGTGAGATCTATCGCAGACATAAAATGTGTTTTTAGTTGTTTTGGGAGGGTAATGTCGCCATCCAAAAGTATTGCAGGACAGCGGGAATCTTGGAAGTTAATAATTCGTATAATAAAGTAATTACCATAACTTGCTTTTTTCGTGTAGTAGAAATGTCAGACATTCAAGCAAAAAGAATACCTTAAATGCTCACCACTAGATATTTTAATTGAAAAAAATAGACATTTACCAGATTCTCCTGTGAGTGAATACTTCGCAGGTGTTGANACACAGAGATATCAACAGGACAGACTGTCCCAGTCTCACATGGTCACTAATACAGATATACTGCCCCAGTCTCAGACGTCACTAACACCAAGACATCAATGGGACTGATAAGGTTAAGAGTTTATCCTCAAGGTCACTTACTAATTAAAATAAGATTCAATTTAAGTGGGTAATTACTTACTGGTCCAGCCGGCGTTGTCAAACCACCAGAGGAGACCCCTGTGAGTCCAGAATGGAAACTTCCATTGACCTTCAAGTATGGTTGGGCGTCAAGGGTCAAGGAGCCATAGCTGAGCTTCAGTCCTGCCTTGATGTCATTAGCCAGGTTTGTGATGGCAGAGTTCACTGAGACGGTGCTGCCGGACATTGAAAATGTGACGACAACACTTCCTGTAGGAATGAGATAAGACAGGTGCACCAAACAAGATACAGCTTCCCGTCAGTTCTGTTTGGACCACTTTCCGCTATACAACTGGTGTAACTTTATTTTTTAATACAATGCTTTACCTAATTATGGTAAACTCTTTAGCAGCATGACCTGTACTCTACTGTTATACAACACCATCTGGTTCAAGCTTAAATATTTTCAGCAAGGTAATCAGCATTGCAAAACTAGGTAAATGACAATTTTGACAATCTATCACGTTTGTGCAAAACAATAGCCTGAAGAATGACAGTGCTCAGATGAAATGCAACTTCCTGGCTTGGGAACAAGCGACAGTGTGTTTAGTACTTTGGCATAACCTTGCTAAGTTTGCTGCACTCTGTGAGTTATTCTCTGCACTAAAGGCACCAGGAAAAAACAAACTGGGAAGACTTACTGCAAAAGTATTACTTCATCATTTGCATAATGGAGTGAGACTCTTTCAAAAGAAAAATGGATACCCACTAATGCAGCCATAATTATAGTAAGCACTCACCTTCTGTGACCACAGAGTTTGAGATAACCACATCGCAATTCTTCTTCTTGATACGGTTCATCACCATTGCCGTCACATACTTTTCAGTCACTTTGCTGAAATCAGCATCAAACCTCATGGTGACGGTTTGCGTGACCTCAGCAACAATGGCGGCACACTGAGTTGGACTGACATCAACAGCAGCTAGAAGAATGGCAATCAAGACCAACAATAAGATAAAACAACTGATCCACTTAATGTGTCACATTATGTTTAACTTAGATTTAGTTACGAGTCATATTTATCAGGCTGAAACAATGCAGGCGAATAAAAATCACTTCTAAAGGTCAAATTTGATCCAACAAAATCATGCGTTCAAGGTTGCCAAAGACTGTAAAATGTGTAACCTTCAGAAGAAAAAACAGAAATAAATGATTTCAAATATGAGTGTTCATGTCTCATATGTTCAAATGGCATAACCAAGGACAACAGTTCTTTTTCTAGCTATTAACAGGAGGGCTTTTGGAAGACAGCTTCATTGCCCACAAAGAGTTGTATGTTTAACTTAAAGTTTGCGCCCATCATTATAAGAATTATGCCACTGGCACAAGAATGCACTTAAATTTTGACACTGCCTTAAGTCCAATAAGAAAGGCAAAGAAATAAAATTTGAGTGGCATTTGGAGCAGAAAATGACATAAATACATTTTCAGTGAGATCTATCGCAGACATAAAATGTGTTTTTAGTTGTTTTGGGAGGGTAATGTCGCCATCCAAAAGTATTGCAGGACAGCGGGAATCTTGGAAGTTAATAATTCGTATAATAATTTAAAAGTAATTACCATAACTTGCTTTTTTCGTGTAGTAGAAATGTCAGACATTCAAGCCAGAAGAATACCTTAAATGCCCACCACTAGATATTTTAATTGAAAAAAATAGACATTTACCAGATTCTCCTGTGAGTGAATACTTCGCAGGTGTTGACTGAACAGAGAAGGTCACATAATATCTGGCAGCAGCAGTGAATGTGATGTCAGAGAAGACCGCTTGGCTTGTAGATGGATTCACAGTGACCGTAGTGGTGCCGGTGATAGCGCCACCATTGTACACATCAGGAGATGAGAGTGAGGCTGTAGCCTTCCATGTGTGACCCTATAATTAATGAAAGAGTATTATAGATGGAGCTCCACCTAGTGGTGCTGGTGATAGCACCACCATAGTACACATCAGGAGATGAGAGAGAGGCTATGGCCATCCACGTTTGACCCTATAATTAATAAATGAGTATTATAGATGGAGCTCCACCTAGTGGTGCTGGTGATAGCACCACCATTGTACACATCAGGAGATGAGAGAGAGGCTGTGGCCTTCCACGTTTGACTCTTTAAACAATGAATCAGTATTACATATGGAGCTCCACCCAGTGATGTCAGTGATGGTATCACCATGTGTATGTCAGGGGAAAAAGGGCAGTCATTGCCTTCCATTTTTGACCCTACAGCATAGATGTCTAATGAGTATGGAAGTGAAAGTGACACCTAACCATGCCAGTTATGGTGGCCTTGAAAACAGCAAAAACAGCTGACGACTTTGTGCCCATCTCCATTAAAAATATCTCCCGTTTTAATTTCAATTGCCGATGGAAAGCACTCTTCAAATGCAGATATCTGTTCTCCCAGCAGTCTCTTGTCCAGCATCTACACATCGAACAACATGCTAGCCAGCTATGTAAAATGCTTCAAAGGGTTTTTAATTAAGTCAATAGTGATTTGACGCTCCGCTTCACATAAATTAGATCAGCATTCATAATAATGCCATGAATTGGCACAGGCAGTTCTTGTACATATCTATTGACACAGTCCAAGATGCCATGGAATGAGCCGTGTTCCTAATGCATGCGACCTTACAACAGACGAATGGTGAGTTTAGAGCTTGGAAGTGAGACCAATTGATGGATGTCATGCACACACAAATACTGGTTAATCCTAGAATTCGGGTACAACAACAAACAAATGAATTTTACTCTGTTCGTGTAAAGCACTATCGACACACTCTGGTGTTACATATATCATATCATATGGGACTGTTGTACATAACTAATTCTAGCGTGCACATGACAATCAGAGACAGCGTGAATAGAAGAGTGCAAAAATTGTAAAGAGAGGTGTGTAGACAAACCTCATGATCCACTAAATGAAGATCATGTGATTATCACGAATGATGTGATTGCCAAAACAGCTGGCCTGCCAAAACAATTACCTTTCATCTTACTACGGGACTACAGTTTTTAATTACCAAGAAGAAGTGATAGCCGAGTGGTGGGTATTAAGTGTAAGGCATAGTGTGATAATTTGAAACAGGTGAAGTTTGCACAATAGACATATCACCTTCCAAGCAATGTCGTGGTGTTTGCTTCCAGAGAGCAAGTCTTGGATCTCCACGGTGATTGTTGTTGGGCTGTTGACAGTGATGTTGTTCTCCACTGGCAGTACGCCAACCTTCAGTTGTTGCTCGGCAACAGAGACTGTCACAGAGTTGGCTGAGAACTTTCCAGCAGCCTCGGCTGGACTACTGATGGTGAAGTCAATGATGTAACCAGAACCACTGTGCGAGATGAGCAGATCAGTAAAGTTGAACCAACCATTCTTGTACGGTATGGTCGTAGTACCTAGGAGCTTGGCACGGTTGTCGCTTCCAGAGTTGGCTCTCAGCTCAGCGGTCAGTGTCCATGGAGAAATGTTGGAGCCAAGAACTTTGACCACAGTGCCCTATAAAACAAAAAACACAAAATAGCTTTTTTATAATGAAATATACAGCAGCAGTTAATGATTTGTAATTAATTTCTTTCCATCTCCACTTGCAAGTTATATAAACATATTGCTTCTAATCCTTTGTTTAGCATAAAACTGCTGACCACATAGAAATATCAACACAGGCAGTACTCATAGAGCAAAAACCAAATGAACTAAAGAGCACACACTCTCACTGGATGGGAAGGGACCTACCTGACTGTCGTACACTTGAAGGCTTGGTTGAACAGACAGTGGAGACCCCTCTTGGACACCCACGGGTTGAACCACCAGCTGCATGGAGGACGGAATCTGAACAGCAATTTGGAGGTTCCCATTGTCATTCTTCACCAGCTCATTCCACAAGGGGTCACTAGGTTTTGGCAGTGGTTCAACCACACTGACACTCAATACAGTTGTATTCAGGGCTTCACCAATCTTGCCAAGCTGCACAGCATTGATGAGGGCTGCGGAGGCATTGACAAGACTTTCGTAACTCATGGCATCTGATGCAGTCTCATTGTACCCCACCTTATCTGAGGGCGCATCTCCAATCTCAATCTGTACAGCTGTGGATCCAGTGCTGCGCTTGCGCCGTCCATTCTCTCTCACCACGTTGACAATGCGAATCTTATTGGCTGGCACACCGAGGAACGTGGCCAAATTGTTGACGAGATTTGCACCGAAGAATTCGTCTATGGTCATCGGAGGAAGGTCAACAGACAGAGTGACCACCTCTTTAGCTTTGATATTGACAGGATCTTTGCCCCCTGATAGGAGAAACAGAATTACCAATTACCCTCGAAAAACAAATATCAACTACTGATAGTACAAAATTAACATTATTTTAGAAAACCAGAGATGATAATCATACCAAAGTATGCTAATCCGCTTCACACAACACACCATCATGACATGGGTGTCCCTCATGTGTCCACAGGTATGGACTTGGTTATGCTTTAGTCTGAAACACAGCACTTCTAAGGTGCAGGAACATGACTATGGACAGGTACCAACAAGTTACTCTCATTCACACATTACAATTACATTTTTTTGAAAAAGTCAATAAACACACACCATATTGTCAAATAGGCCACGAATGTTTAGATTTGCCCTACTTGCTAGTTCTGCAATACCAAATTCAACATTTCCATTGACAGTGAAAAATTTCACAAGTATGGTCCACACGACACCAGTGTTTGAAGATATAGCACCAAAAATGGTGTACTGAATTATTTCTTCGCTTCACAACCAATCAAAAATTCCTCACCTCTGACCAGGATGTGCAGAAGGTTGGTAGCACGGTCAAACCAGTTAGAACCGGACGGCATGTCAAACTTGGGTACATATTGGCCATCGTAAGTAGGGCTCTCCAAAGCACCCTTGCCGTCGGCATTGGTTGGGTAGATGTACACGTCACCATTATACACATCCAATCGTAGTGGAGTGGAGAAATAAACCTTGATGAGAACAGCGTCTGTACTGGCAGCATTCAACAGTGAATAACGCAACTTCTGAGGGCTGACTCCAGTAAAGTACATGTCATAGGTTCGATCTGAAACATGAGAAGTGCTACTGATGAAAAGCATTACGGCGCTGATTCAAAATTAAATGAAATATAAATAATACAATGTAATGAGAACATTAATTACAAATGACGGCTCCGGTATTGGTAAGCCAAAGCCGAGTTAAACGCGCATATTGAAGAGGAAATTCCAACTAACCTATACAATATTATAGAACTCCACCTGATGTTGTGGAGCTAATTAAGAAAGGGTCACAAAACTCTCCAGGTCATGATCCTTATACTACGAAAATACGCAGCTTAAAATGATTTCTAAAACCTTGTTGACCAAAGAAATTCAAAGATCTAAGACATTTTTGCAAGCAGTACTGGCAACTGACAGGAGAGCAGTTTGACACAATTAGTTCTTGTTAACTAAATGGCAGCTATTGTGTTCACATAAGGAATCTTCTACCTTCATTTGATGATCAAACGATTGTAGATTTTCACCTGGCTTAGATATGCCACGTGAAAAAGTCAAGTTCCATTATTTAAGACCAACTTTGAAGAGAAGCTTTAAGTCATCGATCACTGTCTAGTGACATGTAAGAAATCGTGATAGGCATAAGTATCTAACCACCGTATTTTTATGCATATTTTAACTATCAATTCCAACTTACTGGGTTAAGTCTGTAACAACTTACTACAATTGTTACTTCTTACCAAGCTCAGAATTATCCAGCAATTTCTAGAAAGACAATCGTTGTTTTTAAGGACATGAAAATTTGACAAGGGCGAGCAAAAAGGAAGCAAAACTTACTCATTGCCATCAATGCGTGGAATGTCGAAATTCTCTTGAGGCATGTGTACCCTGTACACACAGACTGGTCCTGACCACTGTTTAACAAGTCAATATAGCCACCGGTTGCTATGGCAACTGGCGAAATACGTCGTATCTCCGTGTCCTCATCCATACTCTCGATGATGGCGATTTTATAGTTAATACCCACACACTTATAGGCGTTCCAGGACGTCTTGAACGTACACTCGCCGTTGTTACCTCGGTAATGACCTGGATAAAATTTTGTAATCATAGCACTTAGACTTTAGCAAAGGTACCCCAAGATAAAACCATAAGGTTCTCTCAGTGTCCTAATGGAGGAGACCTCCTCTGCACTTTCAGTTAAGACAAGAGCTGAAAAGACAAAATCTTGATTTTCATTCCGCCAATTTTAGACATTGTATGAAGCTGTACACGAAGGGTATCAAAAAACTGACAGTCATTCCATCTTGTAACAACATTAAATAACTGGCTAATTTAATGCACTTCATGAATCACCATTTATTTAGTATTTATTGAGGGTAAACCCGATCAGTTTTCACTGCTTTCCACGAGGGTCCTCAAAGCATGACTGTCTAGATGGAGCATGCAGAAAACTGAATGTTTCAAACAGATTATTTTAAGCAGTTACGATACCTTTGTTTGGGAACAGGTCCTTAACTTCCAGTTTAGCACCAGTCTTTGCATCAGTTAACATGGCCTTGGGAATGCGATAGTCACCCAAGCCCCAGCTTGGATTACCATCCCACTCATCCTCAGACTTAGATATGACAGCGACAGGACCCTGAGGTGCTGGGCTGCTAGTGCCGCAGGTGTAGAACGTTCCATCCTGGTCGTTGATGAACAGCTGTTTCATACCGTCACAGATCATGTCCACACAGTCCCACAGCTGGACCAGGCTGGAAAAACAATTTGTTAAAGTTGCATTAACGCCTTTCCACACACTGCAGTCTAAATAAGAAAACTATCAAATCATTAATCCAAATCACTTTCAGTAAGCCACAGAAATGAACCAAAAGGGTCCGGTTTTGGAATGCCTGGACAGCCCTTCAAAAGTATGGATTTCAACAGATGGCGCTCTACTTGGCTTTTAAGTAACACTTGCCACCAGTCATTAGCACTCCTTGACACCATTTTTTTGAAGTTCCTGCCCTGCAACTTTTAATGGCCTGTTTGAGCAAAAATTATACAATGACCAACAATGATTTATCATAGTTGATAGTATATAGTAGTGAGAATTATGGGACAAGGGACCTTTTCCACACCATTGTCATTACAAACCTACTAATAAAATGCATCACAAAACACCTGTCAAAATATCACCCTTCTAACAATTTGAAGCCAAATTTTTTTCAAAAGAAACAATGAAAGACGATGACAAGAAATTCATTGACATGCTAATTATTTTGCAATCGAGTGTAATTTTAAGTAATAAAAAAATTCATTAATAATATTTAAAAGATTTAAAAATATGGACAATTTTTTGAGACCTCTGTGCCATATGACATGAAACAGTCCCAAAAAGGAGTCGACTATGGTCCCTGAGTGATTGAACAGCCACGCCAGAATGTTGAATTATGGGTACGAGTCTGGCATGTAACTACCCTTGTATTAAACTGTAACACGACAGATGACTTCGGTGGAGTTGCAGCATAACATAATTCCACAAAACTCCAACTCACCTGACATCTGATGTGTCATACTTGACCTTTGCCTTTTCGCTGACCTTTTCACAAGTGATCTTACTGGTCTTGACTGGGAACTGGAAGTCATCGTTCTTTGGGTTAGATACAACCATAGCATCCTTCTTGTCAACACAAACGTTATCCAAGAAGTTCTTGAATGTGACATCTGCAAAGGCATGCGATTCAGTACATCTGTACTCATAAATTTTTTTCAACTAACTGTGCTTAAATTAGCAACTGTGTACTAAATGTTTAAATTCCCCCCTGAAGAACCATTTAACTCTCGCTGCTAGTTTTTAGAACAAATATTTGAAGAGCCAATTAAATTTTCAGGAAACTTTGACGGCGTTTTGAATTAGTCATTTATGAAGAATAAATCTACACCAAAGAGAAAGTAACTTGCTTTTCTCATATTTAGAACCTTACTCACCAACATATTATCAACAGTTGCTAAGAATGTATGACTTCTTATCAACACATCAATTACTGCTAGCAATGCATATAACATCTCATCAACACCAAATCTCCAACTCCGGCAAAAATTATGAATTCTCAACAACACGTTATCAACAGCTGCTATCTATACACGAGTTTTTATCAACACATTACCAATAGTTGCTAACGATGCATTATCAACAGTTGTTAACAACGTTTGACTTCTCACCAAAGTATCATCCACATATCATCAGGAGCTGCTAACAGTGAGGCCTTTTCATCATATTGCAAACAATATACAACTTAATGTAAACATCACCTACTAACAATACAAGTTCTCAACAACGGATCACCCACAACTGAAACAATTAACAGCTTCTCACCAGCAACAATTTCATATCAACATGTCACCAACAGCAGCTTTCATCACTGTTAATCTCTCAACATTACATCACCAATAATTGCTTACATTTAACAACACCAAAACCATACCTGTCACCTGCATACCACCACACAACGTTGGATAGGACTTAATCTTCGTCCAAGGTTTAAACGGCATGCCATTTTCCTTTGCCAGGAATGTAGGGAACATTATACCTGGATACAAGAACCATGAATAGATTTTAGCTTCTAACTTCATGTTCTTACACTCAATCAACAATTCTTATCTCATTTCACAGAACCACTTAGTCGCATAACAAAACATTCATTTGAAACTACCGTCGGTATTTTTATGATGATCAGCTCATGGTAATGAAAGTGGGCAGCTCCAAAAAATGGAGCTTATATCAGTCATTCGCTTAGAAGCCAATGGTCTTGTACAAGACATTCGTGTACAAGCCTTCTAAAACATTTGTGGATACAATTTACCTAGTGACAGGGTGCAAGTGATGAAAGAAATTGATTTAACATGGGAGGAGAGACAAAAGAGGGATGGCTTAATTCACTTGAGCAGGTGACTACGTTAATACACATGAAAATGTAGGGATGGGCTCATATCCACGTGAGTTAAACACAAGAGCAACCCAAAAGCGGTGGTGAGCTTAGGCCCGAATGGAAACGGTAAGACCTTTAAGTTGTGTAATATTACTATGTTTCTTGCCAAGTGCTGTTGCATGAGAGAAAAAATATCTAAAAGTTAGAACACAATCCATTTCTCGAATTCCCTTTTTCCATTTTCCAAGAAGCTTAGTCAAATCATACTTCAGTAAACATGGTGAAAAGATATTGCAAGTTTGCTTCTAGTGTATTAAACTAATTCAGATAAGATATCGGATTGAAGAAAATTATTTCCAGTTCTTTGAAGCAGAGCCACAATTGCACTAGATCGAGCTGTACGGCTTGTGACATGATCAGAATCGGATTCCATCAAAATTCACTCATCAAATCGTTTCATTTCAACTGACAAGTTATTTCATTCAGGTGCAATTCCACAAAAAATAATGATGACTGAATGCCATTGAATCTTACCCGCAGCAGCTAATCCGGTTTTGTAATAGCCTGGAGCACGAGCTTGCATTGAATTTCGCATAGTCTTAATAGTGAGGTCCGGCTTATCAGTCTTGCAGTCGTATGAACTGGTCGTACCATACAGTGTTGACTTGGACACGTTTACAAACTTATTCACGCACTCATTGGTCAAGGGGTCAGGAGAGTAAATCATAGTTGCTAGACCAGCTCCATTTTCTGCCAGAACCAAATCTCGTACGACCAGTGACGAGTCCGTCTAAAATTTAAAAGATTGACAATGTTATTATGACTTTAAGTCAAAGATTTTATATTTTGAACACTGGAATCTTGAATGACAAATGAATAAAAATCTTATTTCAGGAATTTAATAAGACCATGGACACTTCCTACAATCATTTTGATGTAGTCCATGGTCATCAAAATTGAGTATCCCATTATTACAAAGAAGAACAGGGAATTCCCCTTCGGTACCTATGCACAGTATTACCACATGTTCAGTCCATTTCAGAAAAATTCTATCTCATTCTGCGAAGTGCCAGTGTCGGGCTGGTTGCAATGATTCATTGCATTTTGGACCATATTACATAATATCCAATCTATTAGACTTATCAGTTTTCACAAATTTATGTGTTGGTTTGACCATATTTTGACTTAATTCTATAATTAAACCTCACGCAAGAATATGATGAACATGTTGGTGTTTCAAGCAAAATGTCACTTCTTAATTTGCAAACCAAGAAAAATGAGAAATAGTTTGCACTTAGACAGTACGTTTGCAGCGGAGGCAAAAAGCACACAAAATGTGGGTAAAATGCCAAATGTGATTTTTACCTGAAAGTAGACACCATAGTCAAATGCTCTGTACACAAAAAAATTTGAAAGCCTGCAGCAAGTTTCCTGCACATTACTGTGCGGGAACACGGCGACGCCTGTCATCAGAGAATGTGCCACATTGCCCTCGAAGTTAGCGGTCTCGTCACACTTCTCAGGGTGTACGTGGTATCCGACACGTTCCGCTCCAGCGACCACATTATGTCTCAGCCTAAGATTTTTAGTGGGTACGGCCTCAACAGCAGCATCAAACTGAAGGCTGGATGCCTCATAACGACCGTTCCAACCTCCCTGCCACATATCACCCATCATCAAGTTGTTGCTGATGGTAATGTTTTCTCCTTCCACGCGGATTGCTGCAACAGACAAACATGCAAAATTATGAACAAAGGATTAAGTGCTATTCCTGCAGGAAACACGGGATAAATAAGGACAAGGGGAGCATTTGGACCTTGAAGTTTCCAACCAAACTAACACCATCCAAAGTGAAACTCTGCCAAATCTACGAACACTATGTCAAACAAAACGCATATGTAGCACCTAAAAAGTGAAAAAGATATGTGTTATGCTAAAGCTATATAACTAATGTGTGAAATAATTAGTAGTTTTAAGTGTTTGCAAAGAGTAAATCTGAGTTACGATTTAAAAATCGTAACTCAGATTTACTCTTTGCAAACACTCACAGCACCTTTCCTCACAACAGTGTGAACAAAATGATTTTATACAAGTTCACTCGCAATGACTTGATAACCAAGGATGATTGAAAGAGATGAGCAAACTGAATTTGTACTGGACTGCCACACAAAATGTAGCTTTCAATCGCGACTTGAAAATGATTTGATCCTCAGGGAAAAACAAGAGAGCGCCACAACTTGACCCCCGCTTAAAGTAACTCAAAAAACAGACCTCCTCCCACAGTCCCCATGATGGTACTGCCGTGAATCTTGAGATTGTCAGCCCCGAAGGCACCAATGCATGGTGAGTACGTGTCAACGCACGAGGCACCCGTGATGTACGATGGTCGGATACCATCCACTTTGGCGGGGTTCACATATGCGACGGTGAAACGAGGGTCAGTGCTCTCTGTGAATCCTTCCTGACCTGTCTGGTAGAAGGCTACATCTTTGATGCGAGCGAATCCTGAAAAATACCAAAAAATAGCACATACATGTACAAAGTACTTGAAATCAAAACTAAGTATATCAAGTAAACCAGAGGAATTGACAATCACGACAAGGACATCTAACGTACAGTCGTGGTATTCTTGGCAGGTGCTCTGTGGACCAATCCACTCAGACACATTGTCAGACACAGTGAATTATATAAACTAAAACAGGCTCTGATAGGAATTTTGCAAGAAAATATCTGCATCCAGAGGCGGATTTAGGGGGCGGCCAAGGGGGCCATGGCACCCCCCCTAAAATTCTCCCAGATACTATTAGGCAGTTCAGGGTGCGAATTGCTGAGTAGCATGTGTGCACACCAAGGGGGGCTCGGGGGGGCGAATGAACAATGCATAGGCCTTGAACAAACCCCGTTTACTGTAATTTTTTTTTAGTAATGAGGTCTACAAACCCAAAAATTCGAGACCCCTGCATCCCTACATTTTAGGCTGGGCGCACCTGTGCGGCAAAATTCTGGTTATACCTGTACCCTGCCCCCCCAACTCAAAATCCTGGATCCAACCATGGTACCAGATATGGATATTCAAATGCATAGCAATGAGAAGTCATTAATGCGACTGCAACTAAATCTTCAGTCTGACAACTTTGATTGTTAATAAGATCCCCTGCCTAGAATGCATGCTGCAATTATCATTTGATAAGAGTGAAACCCACAGTACAAGACACATGTCTTACCATTGTAATTTTTTGATCCAAGACTCATTGATGATACCAAAATGCGAGTGCCGAACCCGATGGAGTGTGTGGCATGACTCTGGAACTTGATGTTACGTGTCAACACGGCCACTTCAGCAGCTTGAAAGTAGATGTCACCTTCGAACGCAACTGACGACCCTGACAAAGTAAATACAGCCGATTTCAGATGACATTCGACAGACATAATAAAACACAGTGCATACTTCAGTCAGAACTGATAGTCAACTACTCCTGAAGCTCAGTGCATGGATAACAGAATATAATGCAATGAAAAGTACTGATCGAATGTGTTCATCTTCAACTTTCTCACAGCTTTTCACTAGTCACAAGAGTATATAACCAACAACATACAATGCCATGCGCCAGCACCATCTATAATGTAAAATACCAGTACTTGTCAAAGAGTGATCACTACTGCTCACTTTGATATGCATAATTTTTATGTCTCAAAGTAAAGTAATGTAAAGGAATGATATTTTTGTGAATGTTATATTGAACAAATACCAACACATGCAATACAATCACACAACACAATCTGCAACACAATCACACAACACAATCTGCAACACAATCACACAGCACACGCAACACAATCACACAACACACGCAACACAATCACACAACACACACAACACAATCACACAACACACGCAACACAATCACACAACACATGCAACACAATCACACAACACAACACATGCAAAACCATCAAACAACACAATTTTACCGATATGCCTGAAGTCCAATGCCCTGTCAAGGGTAAGTGTTTTCTTGTTCTCTATCTTTGCGATGACTCTCCTCTCATTCTCTGCAGGCCTGAAGCTAGTGGAGGCAATGGCTATCTCGTCACCAACTTTCCAATCGACCTCATCCTTGAGCTGAATAACCGTTGCCCCAGCTGTCACTGTCACAGCAAGGTGCGTGTACCGAGGCTTGGGTGGAATGCCGTGGAGATCAAGGCCACCAAACACGCCTGCAAAAATAAATATAAAACGTGTCCGCTTTAGGCAAGACAATTTCTCACTAAAACAGATCATCATAATGGCAATGGATATGCCATGATATTATCTACACTAAGACACATAATGATGACAACAAGTTGACAACATCGTCAACTTTTCTGAACTCCTGAAGTTCACACAAAATGCTTTTTTGATGATTGAATTACAGTAGACTGTTCTACAATTATAATACAGTAATACTTAAAAGAGAACCTTGCTTTTGTTGAAGGTGTTTGTGGCTATTTTGGCACATTTCCTTCATAGATACAAAAACATTGGTGCTTTTATTTGCCAGTATTTATTGGCGTAAGGAAACATTAGGTGCTTTTGAACTTGAATGCTCAGATGTACAATGACATGATAAAATTAAACCATTTCAAAACAAATCCCCATTGACAGTCAACATTAATAAAAGAGAAATAACGCAATGAATTTTGTATTTTCACAATGCCACTTATTATGACATCAAAAGCATACTACCCAAACAGCAAGTCTTGATTCCACCTTCCATACAGTATAGATTTTGTACACTCCTGAACAGTAACTAAGCTCAGCAACCTAAATGTTGGACTTCATTTCGATAGATCAACATTCGGCTGTGGGGTGCTGTAAAATCTGACTAAGTAACAAAATTAAAGATTAGTGGAGAATGAACATTTATCAACAGCCAAATGAAAAAGCTTTAAGTAGCACCATCGGCTGATCACTCCAACTTACCAATTGCATTGTTCCCGATGGGCGGGCCTCTGTAGACATTGTTGCCACTACGCTTCGTTCGAGGTGCGATTCGCTCCTCTACAAGCTGGCCGTAGTTTTGCCCTGAAGTCTTTATGGTCACCTTGTTCTTGAACAGCTTGTCCTCCCATCCAACCACAATACGACCAAGAATGACAATGTCCTCAGCCTCTAGTTTATGTTCTCCTGAGTCATCCAGCTCCAAGTTACCCTCCACCTTAAGCATCTTCATTTTAGGTAAAGCTTCATTTGGATACCGTACGACCCACTTATCTGTAAAACAGACAGGAGTCAGTTGCTATGCTCCACACAAGTAATGACAAATTGTCAGAGGCAAACAAACTTATACAGAAAAAAGAGCAACGCAAAGCGTTGAAATGCACCCATGAATGCACGGCAGACAGTGTGCTTCTTGGGGTGTTTATTTGTATCATAAGAGTGGCCACTAGATGGCGCAAAATACATCGAATCCATCCAAAAATGGGAACATGCCATCGTTTTTTAATAGAAAGATATTTATTGAATTTCATAAAAATCCATAAAGGAACTTCAAAGAAACGGAGGAAAACGGAAAAAATGAAATTGCCACTAGGGGGCACAGCATTCGTCAGATATGTCTGAAAGTAGTTGTCATCCGTTGTCAACTTCATATTAAAAATACATTTGCTAAATTTAATTAAACATCCAGCAGAGTGTTTAGGAGATACAGGTATGGGCGCAAAAAAAAACAACAAAACTGCCACTAGGAGGGGCCACAGTAGTCCAAGTTGTCAGAAAATCGTCAGTCCTCCCCTTCACATTAGGAAGATACAAGGCAATTTCCACAATCATTCTTAGAGTGGTTTGGTTGACAGAGGGGCAGATGCCAAAAAACAGACTCAAAAACAGTAATAATGGACACTATGTGATGCAAAATACCTCGAATACAACCGAAACGCAGAGGATAGCCTATTTGCTAAATTTCATGAAAAACCGTTGACAAGATAAAGACTGATGAGGTATAAGTAAAAAAAAATTGCCAAAAGGGGCATACCGATAGTCCGATCAAACAAAATTACAATGCAATTGCTTTTGAATAAACACCAAAAAATTAATGTTTAGTCACTAAACCTTCCAGGTAATATCATCCTATAATCAATATAACATAGGTTAAAACACGCAACAAAAAACACTTAGATGAAAGATATTCAAATCGGAGAATACAATATATGATCTGGCTATTACAATAAAACTTAATGACAAAAAACGAACCTTCTGGAATGACCAGGTCATTGCCATCGCTGAATGGACCATTTTCCTTGGCAAATTCTGTAAACGAGATCGCATTAGGAGGCCGTTCTCTCACGGGTGGTAAGCTCTGTGGGTCCGGAGGAGGCTCGCAATTAGGATAGAAACAGCGGTACGCTTTGACGTCTAGCTCAAAGTCGACAGGATATGTTAGTGTCTTCCCAGCAGGCTGCTTTCCAGAAACTGAAAACAAAAAATACACCGTCTAAGCTAATGTTTGAACGCTTACAGTTACATTTTTCTTTGTCAGAAACTTTTCACCTAGTTTTAAAGTGTTGTCAACGTTTTCAAATAAAGCCCACAAAACGAGCATTGGAGAGCGCATTAAAGCTTTCACAACTGTCTGAAAACATCTCTTCAGTGGAAATCACCAACAGGAGGAGATGTTTGGAACATGGTCAGTGCTCCACACACAGCTCAACTTCAACTCGCCAAGTGCGACTAGGCGCAAATCCCAGGTTAACAAAAGAAAATTAAAGTTGCCAAAACTGAGATGGGAGGTTGAAGACAGAAAAAAAAAAACTGTTGTCGCCATTATTGAAAATAATACGTATCTGCTCCATTTCTTCTATTTATCATTTGCTGGGTATTGCAGTCACTGTGTCAGACGATCCAAGGCTGTCGTTTTTTTCCATCAATCAATGGTAACGACTCTACGATCACTTAAAACCTGTTTACCCAAGCTGGAAATTTATTCAGATCATATTTCCGACTTCTGTTTTGATTTGCTTACCCAAAATGAATTCCTCTTATCAACGGAGAACGCAGACAACCCGAAACACCGGAGGCACATGTTTCATTATCCAACCTCACCCGATTTTTGCCTGACAATTCCATTTTTCGTCTGTTTACTTCCTGTTGTAATTTTAGTATGTGTTTGATATGTGCGGACTACTTAGTGTGGCTACTACACTGATTTCACGACAGAAACAGAAGAATTGTGAACCAAAGGTACCGAATCGAGGAAAACTAATAATGTTCCAAAGTCACCACAGATTTTGAAGTAAATTTCGTGTGAATCATTGTTAGTCTTTTGTACTCGCAGTGGCGACTTGGGATTTTTCCCAGGTCAACAACTACAATCTGAGGTCATGGATTTGCCAGCTGCAGGTCGCCAAACTGAGCACTGACAGTAAGTACATTTATGGGGAGAGAATTTGATAGTGTTTTGTATGCTTTTGAAAAATTAATGCTGAAAACTACGAATGATTCCAAAACAATTTGTATCACTTGTAAGACTTCTTACTGATGTAGCAAAACTTCTTTTCCTGCGCGTCATACGTCCAGTCCCCATTGGCATGGTCCTTGTAAGTCAGGGGTGCATCACTTATTTTTCTGTCTTCTTTGTCTCCTTGTAGAATAAAGACACGGTCAGGCATCAAAGGTGCGTATTGGCAGATAACGATCCAGTCCTTCTCCTGTAAGTAACAAGACAGATTTCAGCACACCTCATACCACATACAGTGAACAGATGACACAGAGGGGCACAGACACAGAAAAAGTAAGAGCCTGGCAGTGCTTTGAACAAACTTAAGCAATAAATTCCAACCGCGATCGCTACGGAGAAAATTCTTCATTTTGAGACGCAAAATGATGGACAAGTTATCTTGTCAAATTTCCCAGTAACAACGAAACTTAGATATTGGCACGATTTGTACGGTGGAGCTGACATCAAACAATGGTAAATAGCATTTGCAGTGATGCAGAATGCCTATGAAAACAGTGAAAACTGGTCTTGCTTCTCACCTCAATGCGGCTGAAGCGTCCAGTATAGGTGATGTTGAAAGGGGTGCAGCTTTCCCAGCTGATTGTGTTAACCTGACCAATCACCAGGTCAAACATCCATCCAGGGATATGGGTCATACGCTTTTTACCCCATGGTACGGAGTCATTTCCAAAAGAGTTGGTAGCAGTCATTGGCTTGTAGTTACACTCGTCCGGAGTTTCGACTTTCACGGCAAATCGAGTAATTTTCACCGAGGGCTGACACAGACAGGATTGGACATTGATGCTGTAGTCTGAAATGGGTTTGCAGTTGTCAGAAGGTAGAGTTTTCAGACAGGGAAGGATCCTTGATCCGGGTGACGAGTTATCAGCTAATGTTCCATCCAAGTCATTTAGTACTGTCTCGTGTGTCCATTCCCAATGGCCACGTTTGGGCGAGTCAACAAATGATATTTTGTTGAACATTGCATCATAGCCACCACACCAGACTGCGCATGTACAGTGGATGCGAGTGACCGCCAAAACAGACGAGCCATTATACTTGAAGTTGACAAACTCCGTGCTCTCCACATACTGGCCATCAGAGAAAGGCATGATAATGCCATACTCATAGTGACCATCCAAACGCTTTTCATTTTCTTCGCAAGCGATGACCGTAGAGTTCGATATCAGAGCTTTACCTCCTGTCTCACGTACACGTTTACCCTCAAAGCCAGCTCTCTCGTTACAATAAACGACAAAGTTGTCAAACGTGATCTGACCAGCGTTGACAAACTCCGCCCCCTTCTCATTGTGCCAGGCAACAAAATCTCGAAACACTGCGGGGATCAGAGCTCCATCAGGTTTACCCCCCTCCCGAGGAATGTACCACTCGAAGATCCAAAGACCAAACCAACCATTTGAATGAGCTGTATTGTTTTGGAACACTCCTAGAGGTTCATGTTGGGGGTAAATGGATTCGTCAAATGATGGACCGTCAGGGTGCGGGTTCATGCGATACCAAAAGCCAAAATGGCTGCCGCCAGAAGCTCTGTTGTGTTGAATCGTATTGTTGGGATGCGTTACCCAGAATGCCGAAGGGGTGACGTCATCGTTGAGCAGACTAGAGCTGTCTCGCACTTTCACCAGCAGATTGTACTGTATAGTGTTTCCAGTCTCGATGCCATCTTCCAAAAACATGGCGCCACCCATGATATTGAACCCAACGTTGTGTTCAATCATCAGGTTGTGAGAGTTGTGTATATTGACAGCGCGGTTGAATGTCCAGTGGATGGCGCAGCCACGCACGTATGATTTCTCGGCATTTCCCAGAAGGTGAAAATGTATTGGGTAACGTCCCAGACGGAATGCTTGGCCCATGTATGTCAGCTCCACATGAGAAATGTGACCTGCAAAAGTGAAATTCATGAAGCTAGTTAAACAGTCTTAAATTTCTTTCCATTTTGTCCCGTCCAAAGAAAACATACAAAATACCACTTCAGTGTAATGACATCTAATTTCAGTTGCAGATCTTTTCCATTTAATTCCCGCTGAAAATAATGCTTCATGATGCCTTGTTACGACTGTAATTACCCTTTAACACAAACTCCAGATGCCATCACAGTGGTCCATTATGTAGAGCAACTGAGAATGTTGGCCCACTAACTTCCATTGTACATGTGTACTGGGCACTGAGCCCCATGATGCAAACAACTTTGATTATCGTCATTCATAACTGTGTATGACCATATGACTTTTGATATCACAGCTTTCAATAATTCAAAAGTTTGCATTTTTCAATAGCTCTTAGCGAATGTTTAACCCTAGTCCACGACCAATGCCTGGTGCTACAACTCAGTCATCATTCACAAACAAACCCAGCAACCACTTAAAAAGGGCACTGATCAATGTTTGTCCGAAGAGAGGACGATCGTCCTCATGAACATTTCAATGTGGTTGAGCATGTTGCAAACACAGCCACCCTGAACGATTAATTAATGGTGCAAAAGCAGAGCACAGGAACATGATGCTAGATTCATTGGACTGCACATGTTAACTACGGCACATGTACGGTCAACACTTTTACCAGATCCTGTCACACTTACAGCAAATTCAAGACACAAAACTTCTAACATTTCCTCACACACTCAAAATTACAAAAACTTTTACTCGAGTCTCTGATGGTTTTGACGTTCTAGTTGGTTATGGAAAGAGAATCTATTCATAACACTTACCAACAGCTTCATGCGTGTCTTTCTCAGCCGAATGGAACAGGATGTGGCCACCAAACTGGTCAGAGCCTACCTCCTTTCCAAACCGTCCTTGGAAACATGTTTGAGTGGCAAATTCACCTGAAACAAATGGTAGACAGAGCCTGATGTTTGGCTGAAGATGGATGAGAACAATATGGGTGGGAAATTTGCATGCAGCAAAGGTGAAGGGCGATACTAAAAAAGTTGGATCTGTTTTTGAAGTCAAAGTTACAGCTTGAAGACACATAATGCTTAGTTATCACTACACAAAATCAACGTACGCCTGTGTCAGTAATCTGGTCACTGGGATTAACCTTGGTTACCTTGTACAGAGAAATTTGGGAATGTGTCTACAACTTAGGGCCACGAGTCTGGAAATTTGTACGAGTTTGGTGTCTGTTGTTCCAGCACTGAGGTTTACAGGGTTCAAGCTGAAATTTGGAGTCATGACCATGTTTCTGTCCTTGGTCAAAGTGAATAAAGAGAGATGGTGACGGAAACTCATGGGTGGGACAACAATGCCATTTCCCTGTTGTTATACCCCATATTTAGAAAACGTCTCAACTACAACCCAACCAGCAATTTGTTAACAGACTGCCAATTGGCTAGTAACTTATTTTCCAGTCAGTAGCTAGTTCAAAGAATGCAATTGGAAACATTGTTAACAAACAATTATGAATAGGTATTTGAATTTCAAACGTGAATCATCAATTGCATGGCAAGTTCAAAAGTAATACCCTTGGTAATCATAGAAGTTTGCAGTTAATGCCTGTTTCTAAATAGGCAGCACATCAGTATTGTTGACAGAGAAAATTAATGAGGACTGGGACGTTTTGCATCATCAATAGTCACCAAAACATCTCTGAAAATTAACACTGAAATATGTTCCTAAGGTAACTGAGAATTTGCAACAATTCACTTCAAAAACACAGTTTTGGCTATAAATTTGAGTATATTAATGACAATATTAACAGTAGCTTGAACAAAATGATAAGACGAGGTACCAGTTTCTCATACTCAGCCTTACCCGTATCAAAGCCCTCGGGACAGGCCTCAATGACCTCCCCAGCCCAGTCCATATGCTGTGCCCCCATGATCTTAACATTGCGTGTCAACAGACCGACCTCTCCACGAAGCTCTATTGTTCGTTTGCCATAGGTACGCGTCACGCCCAAATGGGTGTACTCCAGATTCTTATCGAGTGTCAGAGTTTTCTTGTCAACAGATATTGCTTTGATGTTCCTCGTCTCCGTTTCAATTTGGCTGTGACGGTGATTTGTTGTCGGGATGACAACTGTGTCTCCAACCTACACAAACACAGAGCGCAAATCAAAATATTTCTCATAAAGCCTCCCCCCTCCAAGCAAAGTATTAATTGGCAAGGAGATGCAAGCTTTATTGTAATAAAATAATTTGTTGCCAAATTTAAGCCAAATATTAATTCAAAAGAGTATGCCTAGCTGCTACTCTTTTAGTGAAAATACTGGAAGGTAAATATTACATATAATCTTAGTGAATACCCACTAGCAATATTCTGACATAATTAAGTCATTCTTGTTGTTACCGATATTTACAGGCCATATTTTCACAAGTCAAAAATTTAATAAATATTTAAACATTTTCCAGAATTTAACTTCGTATCATGTGAAAAACATGATCAGCAGAACCATCTGAGCTTACAAACTGACAAAGTCAGTTTTTTAAGAAATAGCATGTAAATTTCAATGCTCAAATTATTGTTCGCATTTAACATTCAACGTTTCAGTTCTTGTTTGCCCATGCTTCATTTTTTGGACCGTGAATTTTCTACAAAACAAATCCCCACCTTCCAATCAACAGGCTTCTGAAGGGACACCTTGTCTTGTCCAGAGGCGGCAGTCTCAGCAAGAAGTACCCATGTGTGTTCAATAGGTCTGCCTGTAAGTACACAGACTCAATAAACAGAAAGAAGCATCACAGTCAGTTACTGTATTCATATGAGTTAATGCCCAGAATATCTATCTAATCAATAGCAGAACTCAAAAACAAGGGAGTGATGCTAAGTCCCGCATGGCAGTTTGAAACCACTGTGTGGTCATTAACATTAAATACCAATTAAGGTTGACAGCCAGGGAGTTGCCTTAATGTAGGCCATTTCACAAGCAAGAGAAAATTTTAAAAATCGATACAAAGTGGGCAGCTTGTGAGTTGCATGTGAATTGTGTGACTTTCATGAGCTGGAATGGCGCTTACAGGAACTAAAAGTCCTAAGTGCACTAATAAGGTGGATTGTGTACAGCCAACCACAGGCATTTAAAGTGAAAACCTGGAAGATCAGGGCCCGGTCTTGAGACTGGGCCCTGAAGGTCAGCATTAAATCAAGCCATCAAGAAAATGACGATGTGCAGAAAAGACGTACCATAACGACACTCTCCGCTCCATAAGGGAAACAAAAAAGGGCATCTACTGTGACAAATTTCCCCCACAAGCCCTAACAGCAACATCAGGGCCAAAACATCGCAATATGACTTAGGAGATACAGGGAATTTCACCACCGTTTAGCTGTCACTGTTGAATTGTAACGGTAACTGAAATGCTTTGAGGTTTATTGCCATTTCAGAATTTACAATTTTTGGGTTGTCCAACCCTGATACACTCTAAAGCAATGTCGTGAGTCGCTGATAGTTTCCATGGTCTCTTTAAGTATTGAAAATGAAACCCTATCGATGCAATGAATAGGACGAGGCCAACTGTAAAAGTTTACAAAGCTAGTTAATTTGTTGTTTTTTGGCAACTAAAAGAGCTGGCAGTTTTTACGAGTGTATTACCATGCAACTCCAGAGTTCCATGTCGGATCCCCAGGTTCTTAGTGCCATAAACAGGGATCTCTTTCGTCCTCTGATGACCATGTAGCTCAATAATAGCTTCTCCCTGGTATGGGCTAGCCTCAGTACCAATCTGAAACATGGTCACAAATTAGTCTACAGGTAACATCCCAGAGGGATACACAATGGTACCCGAATTCGAGGCACATTTGAATGATCAATAAGAAAAAGGCAGCAAAGGCCTGTCATTCAAAAAACATGTAGCCACTCTTGTCATAACCCAGTACAAAAACTTTCATTGTTTTTGTTTCCTTCTTCAATACAATAATAGAAATGGAATGGATAAATTTAAGAAAAAATAAAGAATGTGAACGTTTCTTGACATCGGTTTGATTGCTTCACTGCTCTCATCAGCTCTGCTTAAATTCATTCTATGCTAAAAGTCATAAAAGACTGATACATGAACACGAAATTTGTTTTTGGTATTTGAACTTCACTTAGACAGAAATTAAGTCGGTTTTTGACATGGATGAACACACACACTACGCCTTCCTTACCTGTTGCAAATTAATTCACAAATTAAACGAGGAGCTGAGTGAAATACGGTCTCACGAATAATCTTCATTGTACGGATTTATTTACAACTTTATGAAAAGCTGAAATTATCATATGAACACAGGAAACTGTACAGGACTGGTCTAAAACAGTGACATGGTAAGACATAATAAAGAATAGAAAAAAGAAACTGACCAGCTGATACGACCATATTCTTCAATTGAACATCACAAACATGTTTCATACCTGTAATAGTCCACCTTTGACCAACAGACAGTTGACAAACTTCAGCGTGGGTCCCTTCTGGCCCTCACCGGGGTCCTCAAAGATAAGCGCACCTGCCAACGAACACAAACAAATCAAAATGAACACTTACACATCCAGCACCATTCTGGAGAAAGGATTCAAGGCCATGTGAATCATGAACACCTTAGAGAAGCCACCACATGTCCGAAGTCCATAAACCAATGAATTTGAATTGAGGACTAATAATAAGTCAGTTTTCATTGATCACAGCTCGACAAACAACAATTTTTGATTGACATAGCAATAGTATAACTGTCTTAGATACAATGAACGCCATTCTGTCTTACTGAAAACCTCAACATTGAGTGGAATGCAACAAAGCACAAGATGCCTTACTGTACAGATGTAATAACCACCTGAGATACATTCCGCATACCACATGGGTAAGGTACCAATCAGAGACGATATCTTCAAGCCAAAGGTAAAATACCCGCCAAGGATTTTAACACATTCCCATTAACTCCTCCAGTAAGAAACCTCCATGGGAATTAAACATATCAAAATAAACCACTCATTAGAAAACCAATCTGGCAATTCTAGACACATTTTGCCAAAAATCATAACATTTCTATGTTGGGATGTTTACTGGAATCATATGTATCTGCCAACATCCAACAAATCGTTGTGTCAAAGTCCAACAACCTGTTTGAGTGACTAAGGTAAAGTTCCTGACAAAGACTTCAACACATTCCAACTAACTTCAACAGGAGGAGAACCTTCCTGGGAGGTAACCAATACAAAATAAGCCATTCATTACAAAACCAATCTGGCATACATTTTGCCAATAATTATTTGAAAAATTTTAGGTCAGGTTGTTTACTAGAATCATTACATATCTGCCAACTCTGACAAAACATTAGCATGAAAGAACAACAATCTGACATAATAATAATCACTTGAAATAAGTTTGACAACAGAGCAGTAATTTTACTGAGACAAAGATGAATATCATGTTCTGATTCATATCCTAAAATTATACTCTGCCACAATAGTATTAAGTTCAGCCAAAGCCCAAATGTCCAGTTTATTTGGAAAACTACCATCAACATAAACTCCCAGTTTTATCAAACATTTCTGTCTCGGTGTAAAACTATTCAGACATTCAACCCACCTTCAATTACCAGAACCTTCAGGATGGGTGTGACTGTTGCATTGTCCAGCATGACCACTTGACCTGCTGGGATGACCACTATGTCATCTTTCTGAGGCAGGGTGCTATTAGCCCCTCCCCATGTGAAGGGGGAACTCCAACGGTCAATATACAGATACTCAGACTTGTCGACCTGTGAAGTATTGAATACCATACAGAAATCACAGCTTACTTTTACCAACTGACTAATAATCACACAAATGAATCGTTAGCTGATGGATTTCAAATCTGATTGACAAAATCATACGCCCAATGAACGCAAACTTCAACTGAAACATCTGGACTGGCAATAGGAGAAATTGAAGAAATGTATGCAATAACAAAGTGCTTTAACATGCTGCCTAACAATGACTTAAAGCAAAATTATCTAGTATTACTAACATGGTAGCCAGGGATAAAAGTTCATTTTCCTAGTAGATGATATTTAGTAGTAGGCATCTGAATGATCTTCAACCATTTTGTGTTCAAGGGACGTAAGTGTAATGGGAAGGCATCTGCGTGATTGTCATAAAAACAGGCTGAAATTGGAACATTGACAATGATGATCTAAGATGTCTTGTCGCATAGTAAGTACTTCAAAAAGCAAACCAGGGGAGGGAGGGACGTAGAGGAGGGAAGGAAGGAAGACAGGGGAGGTTGGGTGACAGGGGGGATACAATGCATATGTCATGGTCCAGAAACTCTGCTACTTGACTAACCTTGCAAGTCTTTCCAACATCAGTGTTTTCAACAACCACGTTGGTTCTGAAGCCTGTAGCAGATGGGGTCCTCTTTTCAGTGACGCAAACAATCTCAGTGTCTGATCCCGTGGATACAATACAGGGGGAGCCACCGATGTCAACCACATTTTTGCTCTTAGTGGAGCTGGAAGGAGGAAGCACATTCAGGACTTATAAGCAAGATTTAAGACACTAAGGATTAGTTAACATAGGAACTTATCAGTGCTTACTAACAACAAATATCACATTTACTAACAATTTTCGCTCAACTCAAGTCCTGATGCTGAGTTGACAAACAATTTTTTTGAACTTATTCATGGGCAATTCGTGCCATTGGACTTGCATGAATCACTTCAATATCCCACCACATGACAGCAAAAATTCGATGGTATGGTCACAAAATTTCTTAAAAATGACATAATTGTATAATCCCACTTGAGTGTCTTAAATTGACGTCCAAGACAAAATATTCTACTGCCATGTAGTGACAAAATTCATGTTAGCACGACACCTGATAAATAAATGCAAATGGCTTTCAGCTTTGATTTCCATTTCTGTTTTGTTCGTTCACACAATCTAGGTGCCACTATAGAAAGTTAATAACAATACAAGGTGTAAGCTCACTTAGTATAAGTGAGTCATTGTAAAATCCATTTCAAACTGAAGGGGTCATATCAGCATTAGCCATTGTTAAGCAATGCTTACCTGAAGCCACTGCCTGTGATTGTAATCCTAGTGCCCCCTCCTGTGCCTCCCAAGGAAGGTTCCACTTTAGTAATTGCAGGGGTTGAAGCACTGTCGTATGTATATTTTGAGGAACAATTCGCTGACTTGCCCTGAACTGTGACAGTTACAACGCATGGAGAGCTGGCACCTAAAAGAGAATGAGTCAAGGTAAGACAACTTAACTTTTTCATTGAAGATAAGGAAAGCCAACAGTAATGCTCTATACGAAAACAATACACTGTGTTATAGATGTCCGCTAAACATGGGAGAAAAGAAAGAAAAATTGCAGAACTAGAAGTAATGCTAAACAATAACCAGCTCTCAAATGGAGTCAACTAGTCCCATTTGCAGATCAAAGGTTGACTTCTTGTATGTTACTTTAGACTTAAGACTGGGCTCAATACATGCACAATGACCCAGCTGGCAATTTCACAATGAGCTGTTGATTATCCAGTCAGAAATAACACCTAAGGAAAAAACAACCAATTCTACACAATCAGGTAAGTGGTGTGGATAAAAAATTTGCTTCTCGATAGAAGGCAGGTTTGTGTGACCATTTTACATTATAATATAACAGAGCCCGATGGTTGACACTTACTGATAGGTGGTGTTTCACAGACAACTTGAGATGACGTCATGCTTGTGATTTTGCACTCTTCGCCACAGATGGACACGGCTGTTTGGTTGTCGACGAAACCAGAACCAGCGATGGTCAAGCTATTGCCACCGCACTGACTTCCTGTTTCAAGACGAAGTGACATGCAATTAAAAAAATAGGGAGAATTTTTCACCTAATCATCAAAGAAAAAGGCAGGCAATTGTGTTTTTTATTGTCTAACTTATCAATAAAAATGAAGATATTAAAGAAAAATTTAGTGAGTAACCAACTTCGTAAATACTGTGTAAATGAATGTAATAAATTGGCATCAACAGTTTCAAATTATTTCTACTTGGTATTTGCATGCAGTAATCATCTCCAGTGCACAATTCCCATCAGCCACTCATACAGACTGGCATACAGAGCCGTGTCTGCTGAAATAAATAAGAGTTGCGAGGAGTGTAAGCATGTTAAGTTCGCATTTACTGGGTAAGTTTAACACAGAGTGCAAGTGACATAACTAACTCAACAGGTAGAAAAAATCATCAAGTTTTTTGAACCACCTGTTTTTAAGGCATGTACTTTTGGTGTGCCAATTTCGCTAAATTTAGCTGCAAGCATATCATTTAGACATAAACACAATATCAATGAATTCTGCCTACCTTTGTCAGGGGAGATGGAGGCGACAGACAGAACATAACTGAACTGAACAGGTGAAGAGGCCTTGGCATAACCCTTGTTGTCAACGTACACCTGGACATCATATGTTCCCGAGGGGTTGGCACCGACTTTACATTTGATCTCTTGATTGGTCAAACTGGTCTGCTGACAGGGAGATGAGTTGATGGTGACCTCAACAGTAGATCCGAAATCATTTCCTGCCAAGGTGATCTCTTGCCCTGCCTCCCCAGAGGTGGGGCTGATGCTGGTCAGAGTAGGGGTGTCGCCATCACTGTACTCGAATGATTGGGTCTGGAAATTAAAGCTGCTGGATCTCGTGACAATGAGGTCAGCAGAACCAGCACTGCCAGCCGGAGTCCGACACGTGATCGAGCTAAGGCTGAACTGAGTGACTGGACAGTCTTTTCCACCTACTGTCACTGATGTTGCTCCAGTTTTGAAACCATTACCTGTGATTTGGACCAGTGTTCCGCCAGCAACGCTACCTTTCATTGGAGCCACACTGTCAATGACACGTTTACTGAAAACCTTTTTGTCAGCCTTGGAATCACCCTTACCATCAATGTGAACCTTGACATCATTATTACCACCTTCTAGATAAGATGCATTACACGTGATCTGGCTGTCACTAACGGTGACGACAACACATGCACTGGTTCCAAGGTACACTGAGGCTTTGGCAACGTCCGTTCCAAAGTTGCTGCCATTAATGGTGAGTACAGTTGGTCCACTCACTTGTTCATGTGACACAGATGTCACTGTAGGCGTGCTAGATTGGGTGTAGTTGAAATCGCAGGCATCGGACGGAATACACAGGAATTCTTGTTGATCGCCAGCGAACAGTTTGAAGACAACAGACTTGTCGAATCCATCAGTTCCTCCAGTCTCATAGACTACCTGGCTGTAGTTCTTAGAGACAGTATCACGGGTCACAGCACCAAGATTGAATCCCGCTGAAATAAGGCAATTCATACGAATATGATTAAACAAACCAGCAGTGAATTTTCTTACCAGGTTCTTTTTGACAACAGGCCTGTTCTAAATTACCACATCGCCAATGGAGAATCGACCGTTTATATTTGCAATGCTGCATTAGACTACAACTTCAAAGCTACTGTGGAGGTTATAATTCAATACCGCATCATTGCATCATGGCTGTTGATGAACCAGCAAAGGTTTTCCATGTTGCTAGTAGCAATGATCATGATGATACTAGGAAATTGGCAAACCACATAATATATAGTCTAGTCAATAAATCACTCTTCACTTATCAGTCTCAACTATGCCTCCCATGTTCAGCAGCAAATTGACCTTAGTGTCTTTATTGATTAATTGCTCATTTCTCATAAAAGACAAGTATAAGAAAAATTAGACTATTCATCCCACCACGTCCTGTCTCAACACCAACATAAAAGTGCAATAACTGCAACAAGAAGTTTGACCAAAGTCTTACTCATATACTTGAACCCATGTCCAGTAATGGTGACTTTTGTGCCACCATACACAGAGCCGGATGTGGGGTAGACACTGCTGATGTGGGGCAGAAGAGTGATGCTAGCATCGGATGTGGCATAGCCAGTGTTGCCAACTCTTAGGGAGAGTGTCTGGAAATGACAGAACATGATCAAAAAGAGTTTAATCTCAGGGAGAGTGTCTAGGGAGAGTCATTGGAAATGACAGAAAATGACCAATACGAGCACTTTAATAAGCCAATGTGTTAACTCTGATGCAGAGGACACTGTTTGGACAAGACGAAAAATGATCAAAAAGAGTAAACTCTCAGGGAGAGTGTCTGGAAATGGCGGAAAATGGCGTTGACACGAATTAATCTAGGGGAAAGCGTTTCTGTTTGTAGAAGAAAAATTTTTGATTGATAAAGCACAAACGACTTTCCACCACTGTGGTCCCCGGTTACAAGTATGTGCTGATATCCTTGAATGTACTAAGCTAAGACTGTCAACAAAATTATGAAAAACGTTCAATTTCACGACAGTTAATTCGTAAGAGTTCCTATCTTTTGCCATAAATTTTCTATTTTATGAGAGTTGTGGAGGAAAGTTTGTGATGATTTACTTAGGATAGATTTTTTAAACGGCCTTGACATTCTATTTGGAAATACCGAATGTAACAACACTATAAATCTTGTAGTTTTAACAAAAACTGTCATTTATCAATGTAGAATGCAGAACAAAATTTCGTTACCAACTGATGTCACAAGTTTTGAAAAACTACAGAAACATAGAATTTAGTATTTATTTTTTTTAGTAAAATCAACAATACATTTATTTAGAAAATCACAACGAAAAATGGAACTTAGTACAACTGGTGGTAAAAGTTTAATGTAATACGTTGATGTGCATAATGTATTCTAATTGTTACTTTGTCACAATAAATGTTAAATCTAAAAAAATCTTTTGCCATAAATTGCTGAGGTTGATTAGATTGAGACAACTTACCCCATTGCTGAATGGCTGGGTGTCAACACTGGTGTCCACCTTGCATGTGATTTCTGAGGCTCCACTAGAGGTCACAGTGCATGGGGTCGAGCCAAACTTGATCTCATTCTGACAGTCTGTTGTGGCAAATCCGTCGCCAGAAATGACCACATCATCGAAGCTGGTGGCTGTAACCATGGTAACATAAAAGAGAGCTCATATTAAAATAAAGACTCGAGGAAAATATTACTATTGTGGAAATTAAAACGACTTTGAATATTAAACAAAATGCAAATGAATAGAGCCCACACTTCCAAGGACTTTTAATGCAACTTATATTCATTTCTTTCGATCTCTAAAAACATTTAGGAAAAAAGATGAAAGAGTAACAACAGGAATTTGCTGGTCCACCTTATGTCAAAAATTGGCAAGCAAATGAGAAAATAATCTGTTAATTGTTAAAGGTTGGAACACTAGCTGAGAATTTTTGCTTTGTAAGTTCAATGGTATTTCACTGTCTTATTAAATATATTTGTATGAGCACATTGGAGAAATGGTTGGATAAGTCCAGATAGGCCAGGAGGTCTGCTACAGGACAATAGGAAGAATGGAATGTGAAGGGTAACTGGGATGGAATTGTGCTGTTTGAAATTGGTTTTCACCTCTGGTAAAGAGCTTGTGATGCACGTATCATTTACATATTATTCGGGATATATGTCGATCATAAACAATTTTCTGGTGAGAAGGCACACGACTGACTCTTTTAAGTTTGAAATCATTAATTTATTAGTAATTTTAAACTTACCATTTGTGCGAGACACACTGGTTACATAAGGAGTCTTGCACGCCCAGTAGGCAAAGTTGAACTTAGTTGCATCAGTACCAGTGGGTTTGGGCGACGAACATCCCGACAACTGATAGCCACCACCCGGACACGAACTGGTATCAACACCAGAGCTGCCACCTAGTGGAATGGTAAACAAGCAACCTCAGCACAAAATACTTGAACATTTACATTTTGCAAAAACATCAACAGTCGCAAACATCAATTTTAGAAAGAAAAATGAAAAATATAAAAGCCACTAGCAAGTCTTCTCCACTATTGGAAAGAATAATTCAGCAGCAACTGTGCGCGTAACTAAGTTCAAAAAGGCATCGTTGCCTGTTCACAAGCTTGATATGGACTCACTCACATACACAGTTTGTTCATCTTCCAATGCACGCTCCCAATAGGGAACTTAATTACTGATTCCTTCATATTTAAAGAATGTGCAGTTATCCACGAGTGTATGAAGCAGAAATTGCCTGTTGTAAAGACATGAACTAAGTTAAAGTTCTATAACAAGGTATAAAATTCCGCCTATTCCGAGCCTGATCACATGAACTAAGGTGATACAAGACCAAGAGTTTAAACAATTACAGGTGAAAGATATTTTATAAGACTTGATCATCAAATTAAAGTTGATCAATATACTCAATGTTTTCTGAGATTAGTGCTCAACAATCGTAAAAACGGTGGAACCAAACCTGTGGTGTTGTACGTTGACTCGTATCCATCCACAGTCAGGTTGAGTGGCAAGGATTCGTCAGTCCTATTGATCACCTTGACAACGCCGCGCATAATCAGTTTTCCGGAACTGAATACATTACCGCTCCAGTAGTAAAAAGTCCCAGTTTGGGTGAACTGATGACGGAATGAGCCTAAGTAATAGATTCATGTCGTGTTAAAGGGTAATCACAAGGTCACTGTTGTATTTCAAGCGTACTGGGGGATGTTCTGTCATGCTGTAAACGTCCCTTTTAAACCAGATAAGGACTAATGAGGAGAAAAGTTTTGAATTTCCCTAATGTCACATGCCCAGATGGACCAGTTCTATCCACATTACAAACTGAATAGTCATCAATAGAGTGATTCTATCACCAGATCACATGGTGAGGGTAATTACTGTTTCTTATCAGATCACACCTAAGTAGAAGGCTAAAAAGCGTCCAGGCTTTATTTTTTCCATTTCCTTTTTGGGACATGAAAACCGACGGAAACACTTAAGTCTGAATGGATGAGTAACACTTAGACTATGTGCATTCTTGAATACTCAAAATTGGCCAAGTAGTAGTGATTTTGTCAATAAAAACAAAAGCCTTGAGATATTCATTGGAAAGTAGTTTCTAGCATGGCTTGTCAGATAATTATACAATATAACTAATTCCCAAAAAGCTGTGCCTAAAAATGTGGATAAAACCCGACGTATGAATTCTGTTTAAAGGGCATTTTTCCGACACGGTACGACTAGTAGTTTTTTTGGAAATTTAGCGGAGATCATGCAAGTCTTTGCAAGATACATGTATCACCATGCAAAGCCCATGATTTGATTAGCCTCACTCCAGAGTAATGGACACGTGTTATTTAAATGGGCCCTGATGAACAGGTGATGTTGTTAAAGGAAGGTAAAAAGAGGTGAAATGTAACCACTGAGACTGCAGTTTTCTAAACATGTCAAGGGAATATGATTTTGTTAGTACTAACACAATGACCAAAAATTTTCCTCCCATTCTTTTGGTTTATATCCATTTCACCACGTGGTGGACATAAACCAAAAGAATGGGAGGAAAATTTCACCACGTGGTGGACATAAACCAAAAGAATGGGAGGAAAATTTCACCACGTGGTGAAATGCCGTCTGATGGTGACACTTCAGCTCTATATTCAAGAGCTGAGTATTGGCTACTTCTAACTGAGACTACATAGCACTGTTATGAAATGCATCTCAAAGTGTTCCTTTGTCCAATTTGAGGTGACTTCAGTGCATCAAAAGAACTGACAGTTGCTATGTTAATGTTGGAGACCAGGTTTTACAAGATGGCTTTCCAATAGCATGACATTTTATAACCAATCGTCAGTTGTTTGCAAACCCACAAATCACTTCTCATATGAAGAACGAACAAGTTGAAACCAATCTTACTGTTGTAAGAGGTTTAAATCAAAGTTCGCTTCTTGGACAAAGTATGGATTTAGAGCTACCTTTCATTGAATATTATTATAATCAAATTAGTGCAGTAATTGAATATTATTATAATCAAATTAGTGCAGAATTAGCTATATCTGAGATTTAGCACTCTTAAGTGAGCCAAAATTGGACCTTAACCTTAATTTGAATATTGTTAAACAAAGAACTCGGAAGATAGTAAATATCTTATCCAACTATTTGCATCTCATTTCTCATTCTCAGAAAATTTTTAACCATATTTATATGTCTGTTACAAACATCCAGAACACATGACGTACCCTTGGAACTTGTCTCGCTCTTAAACCCTGAACCATCATACTCTTCAGCATCGGCGGTCGCTGTTTGTTGAACAGAATAATCAATCTTCACTGCATCAGGTGCGGCCCAACTCCATTCTACAAAGTCTCCCTTCTGCACCTCTATGTGACGTGGGTTCCATTCATAGCCCTTCCCATAAGCTGAAAGAACAAAGGCCAGATTAATAGCTTTTTGACAACAGTGGAGATTTTTTAAAACTCATGTGCTCTATGACAGTTCTGGAACAATGGTTAATTATTTTGTTCTTTCTTTTTGAGCTACAATTGGGGATAAGGTAGGAATAAGATAAATGTTACAAAAAATTGCAATCATGATGTTACTTTTCAAATTAGAAGAGTTTTGATAATAAAACCAAACAAACACATACACAGATGAGTTCCCAAATGATCAACACGATGTACTTTGAATGCACGTCCAGTTCTGCAGGTTGTCTGGTTGTTGGAAGCTGAAAGTACATCACACTCAATCTCTCCAAACTTAATGTTAATCTTGGATGTGTCGATTCCAAATCCTTCACCAGTCAGGGTGACGAGAGTACCTCCCTCATTGGAACCCTCTAGGGGTGTAACGGAGTCCACACTCAGTTTGTAGCACAGCTGACTGATGGAATGGGTCCTACAATAGGAAGAGAGGGAAATGTCACTTATTCCTTGGTCATAAGTCAACTGGTCTGATATGACATATGATCAGACTTCTGATATGACATCTGATCAGAATCTGATATGACATCTGATCGGACATCTGATCAGAATCTGATATAATGACACTTGATCAGGAACCTGATATGACATCTGATCAGACGCCAGGGCATGATACCACCAAACTTTAGTAGAGACAGCTAAAAATTGAACAACCACCTAACACGCCTAGTGTTCAATTTTAATTTTTTCATGATGTGAATGACTAATTAGTCAACTCTCAAGTAAAATTGATATTCAACTGATTCATGCATGATGGAAAAAACAGGAAGCCCAGGTGAGTCCACAAAGCTACATTCCTAGAAAATAAACCAAAGGCGCATGTATGTGATACAAGGTCATATACAGCGACTATGAATAAGACAAAAAAGTATAATATAAAAATATAAAATACAGAATAATTACACACTGTCGAGTATATCACTTAGGAAAATTGGTAATCAGAAGTGCCACAGGAGCTGATGAAGGATGCCAGCAGCCATCCGAGTGTTGGTCCTTAACACAGATCTACCTACTGTGTACCCACCACATACTGAACTTTAGTCACCCGCTGTGTACCCACCACATACTGAACTTTAGTAGTCACCTGCTATGTACCCACCACATACTGAACTTTAGTCACCCGCTGTGTACCCATCACATACTGAATTTTAGTAGTCACCTGCTGTGTACCCACCACATACTGAACTTTAGTCACCCACTGTGTACCCACCACATATTGAACTTCAGTAGTCACCCACTCTGTACCCACCACATACTGAACGTTAGTCACCCACTGTGTACCCACCACATACTAAACAACTGTTCATGTTAAGATACTGTTACCCACTAGGCAGCAATCAATCCTATTCTTCTCATGTTACCAGTGCTAGATCCAATATTTATGTTGTTGGTATTCTAACTAGAGCCTAATTCACTTGATTAATTATGCACCACTATCAGCAACCCCCTTTCCACATGGAAATTGTTGATGGTGTTCAGTAGTTCATTAAGTACCTAGTGTGTAGTTCATTTGTAAGACTTTCCCTGATTTTAAAGCTTTAATTTGAGTTGAATCTATGTCCATCCATTGCAATTAAAACTCACTGCCATGTGTCCAATGAATTTTGTTGGAAAGACATTCCAGGCTGGGCTATTCAGAATTCACAGGGGTTAATATAACAATTATAGTCTCACAAGGGCCATATAAACCATTCGTTAAGCCGTGTTTATTTACAGTCCAACTGGGAATGCTGTATGATTAAAAGCAGGGTTCACAAACTGCTTTCAATGACCTTGTATGTCAATTTCAAAAGGTTTCTTGTGAACGACATACGTGATTTACAGTCCAACTGGGAATGCTGTATGATTAAAAGCAGGGTTCACAAACTGCTCTCAATGACCTTGTATGTCAATTTCAAAAGGTTTCTTGTGAATGACATACGTGATTTACAACCATCTGCAAAATTCTAAGCCACTATGCGGACTGACTACCATCTCTATACTCAAAATGAAAGGTAGCCTTCTACTGATACCAATTTCAATCAGTTATTTCAATATATCCAGCAGCGGCAAGAGAGTGAATAGATATTACAACTTACAGAAAAACTTGCATAAGTCGGGTCCAATCTGATCCAGGGATTTAGTGTGTAAGAATGAGAACAAGCATATACTGCTGAACTTTGGTGCATCGAGTTGCAACAAAAGCACATCCAACTTACTATATGACTCACTGTATACATGCATTATAATACTGGAATGGGATCGCTCATGGGAATAAGTATCAACAGTTTTATGATACTTTCCGGAGAGACTTTAAACAAATGGCATCTACAATCTACTCACTTGAGGTCTCCATATCCCTTGTTGTCGACAAACACCTCAATATCACAGCAACCAGGCTTATTGGATGGTACCGTGGCGACGACCTGGTTATCATTCACACTGATTGGCGTGACCTCCTTATCACACACCTTCACAGTAGTGGTTGAGGGGGAGGAGCCTAGGCCGGTCCCACTAATTGTCAAGTTATCACCCCCTATAATAGAACATTATAAGTTAAAAGTGGGGCCCATCCTTATACACATAATTATCAAATTAGGTACAGGCACTTCAACGATATGCAATCAGTTGCAAAAAGTGGTAAACACTGTATTTATTGTACAAGACCTATGCCAGGTGTATGCTTTCTGAAACAATGTTTTTTACTTAAAACAAAGACAAAAAATAAAAAGATTTTGACTTATATTAACCAAATGAGTAAGAGCATCTTCTTTTCATTTTGACATAACATGTCCATGACAGACTGTAACAATTTTGGTTCAAGACTAAAAATACTTCCCAATACCATTGTCAAAAGACCACTTGATGAAGATCACAAACAAGACAATTTGCTTGTTATTAAAATTATACTTCACTTGATAAGTGCACACAATGAGAGTTCACCTGAATAGTGCAGAAAGTTCCCGTCTTTTTCTTACCTACGACAGGTGAGTGAACAAGATTTGTGGAATTCACCACAGGTGTCTTGGACAGCTTGAACGCAAATTCACAACTGGAGCAGGAGACAGAGTTTGCACCGTTTGTCACAGTCAAATTTGCCACAGATTCGCCAGCCTGAAAAAGTGAGAACAGGAATTGATTGGACATTTACAATAACTATGCTAAAAGCACCAAGTGACTACTTTCAGTTACCAAAAACTTGACAAAACCAGTTACTGTAAAACTTGGAAATCAGGAAAATAATTAAGCAGCTCACTGCCTGCTTTTTAGACACCTGATAGGCTAAAATCATAAACTTCAAACTGAAATAAAACCCAAGTCATCAACAAAATTCCTCATTAAATAAATAATACTCATTCTGTTTCTTCAGTAAGACCACTTCATGCTAGTGAAAGCTGCCCCGCCATGATCAGGTATCAGAATGACTGTCAGGTGAATTTCAGGTGTTTTTAATAAATCAATTTCAAATCAAATGAAAAGACCACCATGATACTGCTTTGGAACTACAAATGCACCCATAAAGAATATTTTTGACAAAATTCAGATTACACTATGGCTTGAAGAACAATTACAAGACAAAGTCATAAATTGTCAAAATGACACAAAATTCCTCATCATTATAACTGAGTGAAGTCAGAACTCTCAGTACAAGTGGAATTCCAGCTGAAAGTAGATGAAATAACAAGCAACAATTGATGGGTCTTTTGTAAGATAATTGTTAACATGTAACGGCACATGATATTACACTATCTACAAATTCTAAACTGATGGAGAGTCACGCACCACAGCAGACGGTACACAGACAAGAGTAGTCGGGGTAGTCTTGGCTGCAATCACTTTGCAGTTATCGCTACCAATGGTGATGCTTGATTTTTCGCTGAATCCAGACCCAGACACTGTGATTGGCAGGCCTCCTGAAGAAACAAGACAAGACATCCATCAATCATTATTTGAACTTCAAATTCCCTGCACTGAAATACCAATACCTGTTGATAGTTTCAAACGTTTCGATCAAAGTTAGGCAGGTTCATACTGAGAAAACTATCAAATTTGGCTAACTTCGAAAAATGATATCTCAAAAATGCCCAATTGAATTCATATGAAACTCTCGAATACCATGCATTGTTCTCCAAACTGCTGTTTGGAAAATGTTCCACTTTTGCATGGAGAGCCACTTTTTTGCAAGGTTCTCGCATCCACGGAATGCTGCCACATTGTCCTTATAGTGGAAAGCAAAGTGGTAGCTCAACTACCCCTGTTCAGGCTGCTGTTATGATTACAGTTATGTCCACGGTTATTTGGCAGGGTTAATTGTCAAGTATTTTGATGTGTACACTTTTGCGGTTACATGATGATGGCAAAAGTTCAAAGCGTTTCAAGGCATGGTTTAAGTGGATTTCAACCGTCCAGTTCACAAGCAAAATGTGAATTACAAGCTGCAAGGCAAAATTAGATAAAATTCCGCACAGAAACTTGAAAGGACATAATTATCTAGTGATAATAATTATCTAACATTTAAAATTCATAATCTTCTCAAATAGGAAGACTTAAGAGCAAATACGTGAAAAATACACCATTTGCTTAATTTGTCAAATTATTTTCATTTAATGAAAGCATCTTGAAGACAATAGCAACAGTCTCATTAAAACTCCATCACATACCTCCAATACTGCCCTCTGTAGGCGAAATTCCAGTTACGCACAGCTCGTAATCAAACGTCTCTGACACACTTGCCAAACCCTTCCCAATGACATTGACTGTCAGATTCTTGGTACCAGTTGACCCCTCTCCAACAGTGCACTTCAGCTCGGTATCCGTTGCCGCAGTAACGTTGCACAAGGCATTGCCCAACCTCACCACGTTGCTTGCAATGTCGCTGCTGAAGCCAGTGCCAGTAATAGTCAAGACCTTGCCCATGCTGCAGCCTGCCGCAGCAGAACCTGAAGGATAAAACATGTAACATGTTGCTAGCATTCCGGCTTCTTTAAAATTTAATCCAAAGGTAAGTCCAGAAAGTGTTATATTCAATTTTGTTTGAGTAAATAGTCAAAAGTCGCACAGCAAAAACCTCCATACTCATAATTTGAGCACGAAAACCATGAAACGGGTCGTTCAGCAAAGTGGCGTCCAGAGCCCGTAACCAATCGTTGATGTGAAGCAGGTCATGTTTGGAATCGTTGGCTAACCCTGTTAAAATTAAAGGTTGTTCCGAATCTCATGAAAACACTTATCAACCCTTCCTCCCAACACAAAAAACTTTTGACTTCGACCCTTCCCTATAATGAAGTTGGTTTGGAATTGTTTTTAAGTCAAATTAGAAGTCATTTGAGGACTTCAAAAGACCCGACAGTTCATTACTGCTTGAGATGAGGCTCTACAAGTTCACTTCTCACAGTGTGTTTCATGCGAGGACAAAACACAGAAATCACTTCCCATCTGAGTGAGGGAAAAGGCGAGATCAACTGCAGCAGATGGACTAAATCAAAAGTTTTGTTCTGCTGCGTTAATTGCCAATGCCTGCTTATTTCTTTTGCAAATGAAAAAATTTTCTATGCATAATACGACAACCTTGCACGTTCAAATTCACACCGGGGCTAACTTACCAAATCACTTTTCTGGAGAATAATGCCACTTTAAAAGTCACCCATACACTTTTAACTTGAGGAATAAACTAAATCAACCATTCATTGTAGAGTGTACGATTTTTATCAAACAGACTGCTGTAAATTATAATTAACTAAAAACAAGGTAGCTTAATTCAATCCTTTCTGGCCAGTACAAGAAAGGTTAGTTTAAGAACTTCTCTTGACAATGAACTACTTAGATGACAAACTAATTATAAACTGACTGTATTTTTTACTTAAGTCTTACCGCAAGTACATGAGGGTGAAGAATCTACAATAATTATATTATCTCTGAATTTTTCTAAGTAAACAAACATTTCCACATACAGGGATTTTCAAAGTAACTCAATCATGCTCAATTCTGACAGAGTTTCAGAGTGTGAAAGTGTCGCCTAGCATCATGGTAAATTCTCACCAAACACGAACAAAAGAGTTCCCAAAAGTGCTTTTTTTGATTTTCAAGGGCTTCTAACATTGTAGTGACTGCCTGTAATCTTTTCAAAACTCTGTCTGATAACTGGTACTAGTCTTGGACTTGGAAAACCATTTAATTTAGTCCTGAATACGTTGCACGAAAAAGAAAATTAAGCTTCAGTTGTCATCCATGTTGTGTCCTAAATTGGTGAGGTCCTAATATCCACATTCAATATGAAAAGAATCTGATGAAATTCTGGCCAAATTTCAGCAAACTCTAACTCCTTTGTGTCTTTTTGTTCGCAAGATATCTGATAGAAGTAGCTTGGTGCAATTACGTCTATTTGAGGTTTGAGAGCAGAGCTGTTTTAGCCCAATAACGATTCAATCCCATTGCTAAATAATACCACCATAAAGTATGTCAAAGTTCATCAAAATGTCACAAACCATACTTGTCCGGGTCACTGCCCAGTCATCTTAATTAGATTCAGGTGATAAGTAGAAGGGAAGTTTTCTGAGCCTCTTGCCTTGAACACTGCGAGACTCAATGTCACTTACAAATCATCAAAGTCTGAGGAAAAAAATTACCTGCTGAGGCAGTCAATCCAGTCACCGTTGGAGTCTTGGAAACAGAGTAGGAGAACGAACAGTTACCACTGCACTTTGTTGGCAGACCATTGACAAGTGCTGAAACCTGGAAGGAGAACACAACAGTTATACTAGGAAAAGAAACACATGCTGCTTTAAACATCAGTGTGTGTTGTCCTGTTTTACTACTCACACTAGCCTCCCTTTATGACTTGGGTGAAGTCATTAGTTAATAATGTAACTTTTAATTTTTGCTGGCAAGAATAAAAAACACAACAAATGCCAAAAATAATCAGAAAAAGTTCCGTTAGAGCGATTTATCCACCATGACGGAGGGAGATGACTGTGAATTAGACATGGAATTATGCTTTTCAGTCAATCGTCATATGTCAAGGAATTCCAAATTATTTTCCCTCACATAATTTTTGGTGTTTACTGTACACATAGAATGCATGAACACAAACAATTGCTCATTAGCCACCAGGACAACCAACCAACTTCTCTAGCATTGTTTCAACTTGTAACAAATTGCTAGTTACTTCTAAGTCCAGTACTCGCCTCTATGGAACAAACTGAGACCAAGATCACAACCGTAAGTAGTTTAAATCATACATTAGCTTATTCTTGAAGAATCAGTTTATAGCCCTCAATAACCAGTTTATAATGAAATGAATTTACAGAATAAATCAAAAGTTACTTAGTCAGCGGAGGTTCATAACTCCTACAAAAATGGATTACGCTCTAACAAAAACATATAGAGTGTGTTTGACATATCAGCAGTAGTTAGTAATATAAACTACAAACTTCCTATGTTACAGGTGAAGTCCAACAATTACTTAGATTATTATTGTTGACAGTTACTACCCAAGTAACACTTGGATTGCTAGATTGTGAACATTTACTAAAATCAAATTAACATTTTTGCATGTTTTCACCAGAAATGCCACAAATT
>NMRA01000477.1:292396-333220 GCA_002633005.1 Phoronis australis
CGTGAAAAATACACCATTTGCTTAATTTGTCAAATTATTTTCATTTAATGAAAGCATCTTGAAGACAATAGCAACAGTCTCATTAAAACTCCATCACATACCTCCAATACTGCCCTCTGTAGGCGAAATTCCAGTTACGCACAGCTCGTAATCAAACGTCTCTGACACACTTGCCAAACCCTTCCCAATGACATTGACTGTCAGATTCTTGGTACCAGTTGACCCCTCTCCAACAGTGCACTTCAGCTCGGTATCCGTTGCCGCAGTAACGTTGCACAAGGCATTGCCCAACCTCACCACGTTGCTTGCAATGTCGCTGCTGAAGCCAGTGCCAGTAATAGTCAAGACCTTGCCCATGCTGCAGCCTGCCGCAGCAGAACCTGAAGGATAAAACATGTAACATGTTGCTAGCATTCCGGCATTCTTTAAAATTTAATCCAAAGGTAAGTCCAGAAAGTGTTATATTGAATTTTGTTTGAGTAAATAGTCAAAAGTCGCACAGCAAAAACCTCCATACTCATAATTTGAGCACGAAAACCATGAAACGGGTCGTTCAGCAAAGTGGCGTCCAGAGCCCGTAACCAATCGTTGATGTGAAGCAGGTCATGTTTGGAATGGTTGGCCAACCCTGTTAAAACTAAAGGTTGTTCCGAATCTCATGAAAACACTTATAAATCCTTCCTCCCAACACAAAAAAAACTTTTGACTTCGACCCTTCCCTATAATGAAATTGGTTTGAAATTGTTTTTAAGTCAAATTAGAAGTGATTTGAGTACTTCAAAAGACCTGACATTTCATTACTGCTTGAGATGAGGCTCTACAAGTTCACTTCTCACAGAGTGTGTTTCATGTGAGGACAAAACACAGAAATCACTTCCCATCTGAGTGAGGGACAAGGCGAGATCAACTGCAGCAGATGGAATAAATCAAAAGTTCTGTTCTGCTGCGTTAATAGCCAATGCCTGCTTATTTCTGTTACAAAAGAAGAAACATTTTCCATGCATAATATGACAACCTTGCATGTTCAAATTCACACCGGGGCTAACTTACCAAATCACTTTTCTGGACAATAATGTCACTTTAAAAGTCGCCCATACACTTTTAACTTGAGGAATAAAATAAATCAACCATTCATTGTAGAGAGTACGATTTTTATCAAACAGACTGCTGTAAATTATAATTAACTAAAGTTCAATCCTTTCTGGACAGTATAAGAAAGGTTACTTTAAGAACTTCTCTTGACAGTGATCTACTTAGATGACAAACTAATTATAAACTGACAGCATTCTTTACTTAAGTCTTACCGCAAGTACATGAGGGTGAAGAATCTACAATAATTATATTATCTCTGAATTTTTCTAAGTAAACAAACATTTCCACATACAGTGATTTTCAAAGTAACTCAATCATGCTCAATTCTGACAGTTTCAAAGTGTGAAAGTGTCGCCTAGCATCATGGTAAATTCTCACCAAACACGAACAAAAGAATTCCCAAAAGTGCTTTTTTTTGATTTTCAAGGGCTTTTAACAATGTTGTGACTGCCTGTAATCTTTTCAAAACTTTGTCTGATAACTGGTACTAGTCTTGGACTTGTAAAACCAGTTAATTTAGTCCTGCATATGTTGTACGCGAAAAAAAATTAAGCTTCACTTGTCATGCATGTTGTGTCCTAAATTGGTGAGATGCTAATATCCATATTCAATATGAAAAGAATCTGATGAAATTCTGGACAAATTTCAGCAAACTCTTAGCTCCTTTGTGTCTTATTGTTCGCAAGATATCTGAAAGAAGTTGCTTGGTGCAATTACGTCTAACTAATGTTTGAGAGCTGAGCTGTTTTAGCCTAATAAAGATTCAATCCCATTGCTAAATAATACTACCATAAAGTATGTCAAAGTTCATCAAAGTGTCACAAACCATACTTGTCCGGGTCACTGCCCAGTCGTCTTAATTAGATTCAGGTAATAAGTAGAAGGGAAGTTTTCTGAGCCTCTTGCCTTGAGCGCCGCGACACTAACTCAGCATCACTTACAAATCATCAAAGTCTGAGGAAAAAACTTACCTGCTGAGGCAGTCAATCCAGTCACCGTTGGAGTCTTGGAAACAGAGTAGGAGAACGAACAGTTACCACTGCACTTTGTTGGCAGACCATTTACAAGTGCTGAAACCTGGAAGGAGAACACGACAGTAATACTAAGAAAAGAAACACACGCTGCTTTAAACATCATTGTGTCGTCCTGTTTTACAATTCACACTAGTCACCCCTTATGACTTGGGTGAAGTCATTTGTTAATAATATTAACTTTTAATTTTTGATGGCAAGAATGAAAAACACAACAAATGCCAAAAATAATCAGAAAAAGTTCCGTTAGAGCGATATATCCACCATGACATTGGGAGCTGACTGTGAATTACGACACAGAACTACGCTTTTCCGTCAATCGTCATGTCAAGGAATTCCAAATTATTTTCCCTGATAATTTTTGGTGTTTACTGTACACATAGAATGCATGAAAACAAGCAAAAATTGCTCATTAGCCACCATGACAACCAATCAACTTGTCTAGCATTGTTTCAAGTTGTAACAAATTGCTAGTTACTTCCATGCCCAGCACTCGTCTCGACAGAACAAATTGAGACAAAGATCACAAGCGTAAGTAGTCTAAATCATACGTTAGCTTATTGATGAAGAATCAGTTTATAGCCCTTAATAACCAGTTTATAATGAAATGAATTAATTTTACAGAATAAAAAAGTTACTTAGTCGACGGAGGCTCATAACTCCTTCAAAAATGTTTTACGCTCTACCAAAGACAGATACAGTGTGTTTGACATATCAGCAGTAGTTAGTAATATAAACTACAAACTTCCTATGTTACAGGTGAAGTCCAACAATTACTTAGATCATTATTGTTGACAGTTACTACCCAAGTAACACTTGGATTGCTAGATTGTGAACATTTACTAAAATCAAATTAACATTTTTGCATGTTTTCACCAGAAATGCCACAAATTATATTCTGTTCTCTATAAGATATACGACTGCTTCATAAACTGCACGCTGCACTCTTTCACGGAGACAGCTAGCACCATACCTGCATGGAGTCACGATGGACCGTCCTGAGGAAGTCTCCCATGATAGGGTCAACGAAAAGGTGACCATCAACCTCATCAACACTCACAGCGACTTGGTGACCAAGGAGGGAACTGGTATCATCAATCTACCATATAAAACTCAAATGTGTAAAAATCCTTCACTTTGAGACAGTTGCTAAAAATACCCGACTCTATATTTAAAGGCTTCGCGTGTTACACTACTGGAAACATGAAAAACTTCCAAAACATAATGTGGTTTAGGCACCAGCTACACCACACAAACTATGGCAAAGGCAAGGTCAAATTTAATGACATCAGTAAAAAATTTATAAAGTTTTACAAGGAGGAGTTGCGAAATGTGCCTTGAGGAAAATTTTCAATACAAAGCAACAGTAAACTCAAGCTTTTCACTCCCATCATCTTTCCATTTCCAAAAATTTTCAAGAGAGGAATTTTTCCACAAATTTCCCCTCAATTCGGAATGCACCTCAGTTTACTTAGCAAATGATTGTTTGTTAGAACATAATCTGTATTCACTTACACCAATGGGCGGTCGGTTGCCACCAGGGGTCTCCCAGGTCACTTCCCATGAGCGGGAATGGCATGTGTCTAGTGTTGTTTTCACTGCAACGCGGTCATTAAAAGCAGACTCGATCGTGTCTCCTAGCTCGGAAGCAAAATTCTTGAACAGTACTGGAAAATGAGTTTATGAAAATTATGAAGACTCGAATCCTTTGGAAATGAAGTATGTACAGTAGGCATGTGTTATACAACATGGTCAACTATCTGACACTTATTCTTAACTGGCATTATTTACCATATTCCGAGATGATGGTCTTTATTTAAGTTTTGACAGGAAACTACTGTGCCATTTTATGACCTCTTTAATAAACTTGATGTACGTACCACAAAGAGGAAATCTAGATTACAAAATAATACAAATGAAAAACCTAATTTCATTAATTAGAACTTTATGTATCTCAGACCTGTAAGTATTGGTATTGAAATTATGTTTGCTTTCAACAATTTCACAATTTCAGCTGTACTAACTTTGCTGAAACTAATATGACTTCAGTGAGATTCATCAACGATGAACTTACAAAAATGTCTACATTAAGAATAAATTCCATTCCTGCATTTGTTACTTTCTAGACTACACTCGAATTAAGAGATATTTGACCGTTTGTAATGCTGCGTAGTTCTGTTTGCGTGTAACATCAATACTTTGCACACTTGAAAGCCCGCTGTCGCACTTCAATAAAAAGATGCTCTACAGGTGAGCCTACCTGTCTTTTTGGTTCCATTAACATTGATGGTGAAGGAGCCTGTCACTGGTCCTGTGGCGTCAGTCTGACGTGTTGTGTCCACTGAACCGGATGGCCACCCTTTACTGTCAGTCTTGGCAGAGTTGGAGCTGAGACTACCAGATTTAACCTGCAAGAGGAAACATTGGTTCACTGAACTCAGGTGCATGGACAATGCGAGATTTATCACAGAGTTTCAGTGAGGTCCAGAGATAGTACGTCTACGGTGAGGTTATAGAGAGGGGGTTGGGGTGCTCAACCTTCCTCAATACAATCCGCCATCACTACTGTTGGAGAAAGTGCATGATACTCACATTAAGGCAATACCTACATACTCTGCTAGCTTGGTAATTGAGTTTGTGTATTCTGATGACAGACCCTTTAGAAAATTATTATATAACCTATCTGTTTTAGTAGCAAGTTTTACTCTAAAATGAGGGGTCATGTTCGACTTGTATTTTGAATTAATGGAGAAAAATTCTGCACAATTAAACCTCACATTCGTGACTTTTTTCATTTTGGATGTTTTAACATCATGGTAAATAAATAGAGCAGTTGCATCAGAGTGCTTGGAGCCTTTATTATATTCATTACAGCTGAAGAGATACATTCAACGTTTACGATTTCCTGATGATGACAAGCGTGTAATGTACCAGGAATACGGTGCACGTAACTTGTCTTGAAAATTTCCAGCAGCGTGCGTAAAATGTTTGACTTCTAAAACGAAGAATGCCTTTGTGACATAATGTTGGCAAAAATTGAAGGCGAATAAGGACAGGACAGTGCAGAGGTTTAGAGCGAGGTACCTTACTTATGAGTCTCCTACTGAATTCTGCGTTTGCTGGCAGTCTGTGAGGGTACCACTAACCAACTCTTACTTCCCAGAGTGTAGCATTGACATGACTGCATGACAGGAAGTGATGGTGGTAGGAATGAATTAAGGACAGTCTCATGGAAAGCAGTAATGTGGTAAAAGTTCCTTACTTTAAAAACATGAAAAACTGTCTCTACTCAAAATGCTGAATCCATCAAAGGGTCACTTTGTAGACCCTTACTATTCATTTTTTGTTCATGACTTGAGTGAAGTATCATATGAACCACCTGTTTCTCAAGGTTTATGTAGCTGTTCAATTGAGAACTTACTTAAAATCCTCCAACTTGGGACAACGTTTGCTAAGCCATCAATTACTATTACAGTAGACTTAATTTGTAAACTGAAGGTGCAAATGCTCAAAATTTTGCAAAATTGAGTTTGTTGACACATGTACCCTACAAACCACATTAGCACCAAAAAACTAAAATTTTATCCAAGATAATTTATCAAGGAAATTTAAGCAAAAACAGAACTCCACTTGCCTGACGACATTAAGACCAAAACTGAAGAATTTTTTACTGCAATTCAAATATGAAAGCCGCTCGCAGTGTATAACTTATAGTAACGATGAAAGACAACAACACACTAACTGATATTTACCTGGCCAAATCTGACCGACAACAGGCCAAAGTTGTGTTCACAAAATAATGGGTCCATCTCGATTTCAAAGGTCGCAGGGCTACTGGAAGTCTTAGTGACTGAAATGCTGTTCATTAGGGCTCTTGGTGGAATGCGGATCTTGGACGTCTCTGCAAGAAATGGGAATGGTGATAAATGTATCATAATTAACTTAAGCAGCCAAATATTTTTGACATTCTGGATGTTTCCAGCAGCAATTCTCAGTGTAGTACCACTAGAGGGCACTGATCAGGTCGAATGATTCCACCATGGAATGGCACTCAGCCAACATGGTCAAGACAATGCGAGGTAGCACCTAATAAACCTGGTTATTGCCCCCAACCCAAGTATAGCCCAAAGCAATGGATCTTTTCAAACCACTTGTTTTGCTTCCTATAAATTGGGCCAATTATTTTGACTTCAAATGCAGTAACAATCAAATGGCCCTAACTTAGAGGATTGTTTCACAAAAGAAGCATGAGGTAGCAGATGGATTATGGGGTGAGAAAATGGGTGAGCGGCTTCGAGTTTTACCCAACCAGTCAGACCTTGACGGAGATACTTCAAGGATTGTATAGGTCAGAATCAGGTCAGAGAAAATGTCACCTTTGGTAATCAAAGAACAAGTGAAAAGAGTGAAAAGCAAACAACGCGAAGAACTTCTACCATGTCAATGGAACTTAAAACGGAAACCACCAACTGATCTTTGAAAACATCACCACTGTCCATCGAATAACAAGTTACATCATGGTGGTAAAACAATGTTCTTCTATTTTTGTAGCTGAAATTACCTTGTGTTAATGGAACTTTAGTTGAAACCATAACTTGGTCAACGTAAAAATCTCCCTTGGCCATAGCAGAACGAGATACACGGACGGCACGCAACGTATAGCTTGAACTGCTGTGCACCTTGTCGCGAATGTTCAAGCAGGTGTACTGCCAGCTGAAAACAAAAAGAAGATAACTTTGATTATCATTTGGCTTTCCCCAACCATACCATAGTCTCAGTATCCTTTGAGATTTCAGGAAGGAATTTTGATTACCAGGAATTATCTACGCTAGAGTAAAGTAGGCGTATAAATAGATTTTTTGCAAGTGCCCATTGTAAAGCATTTAGGTACACTTTAAGAATTAGTAAAGATCACAATAAGCCCTTAGCATGAACAAAAACGTTAAGTTGGCAATAAAATGTTGAAAGCGCTTCATGTCAGTTAAAAATATCTTCTGCTTCTAGAGAACAGAAATCCTATAATTATATTCGCTTGCCTACCGTTTGTTGTAAATATGGTCGATTTAATTTCACAATCAGCGACTGGAGTGAACAAATATACCATTAAGTTGCCAATGCAATGTTGACAGTTCTTAATCAAAAATATTTTCAGCTCACATTCAACTAAATTTACTAGACACTAAACGTTAACTTCACCAAAGGCACGTGACAAGTGATACGTACTCTCCAGTTCCCACGGGCAATTCAACAGCGCTGTGTCTTCCGTTGAAATATAATTCCACAATTTCACCAGCACGAGCTTTGAAACCAAAGCAAAGCTGTAAAAAAAAAACAGCAAAGCAGTGTCATTACAAAAAAAACAGTGCAAATTAGCCTGCAATGGATAAAGATGGTAACACCGAATCATTCGTTCGGACAAACTATTATGTACAAACCACACCATCACGTGACTGTACGAACATGAAAGCATGCATACGGACAGCAAGAAAAATCATCGGCACAAAAATTAAACACAAGATCATCGAATCATACATACAAGCCATTAAAAGAAACTGCAGATTATTTCTTGATTTGCTTTTGGGAGGGAACTCAGACTTTCAGCCACTTAGATAATCAGTGACTACCTGAGGCTACTTGTACCTGTTACAAGACACGAAATACACCAAAATAATGAAAACAAAAATCGTAGCCATGTTTTCTACCAGTTCAGCCTTCGCAAAACGGCATTGTTGAAACAATGTATGACTAATCATAATCCCCAGAAACATACACCATGATACTTACAGAGTATCCTTTATCATTACGTATCCCAACTCCGTGGATGAGGTACCACGGATTTTTCCACGACTTGGATCCACAGAACGGAACTTCTTTGTCAGTAACTGATCCACCAGAGATTCTGGGCCTAGAGCCCTCAAAGTCTTCCCAGTAAGGCGTGGTGCTCCATGAGTAGGTGGTCAGGTCTTTGCTGCAACGGGGTTTGAACAAACCACCCAAAACCTCTTTAACCTAGTAATGGGGACATATTACAGATGAAAGGTTTAAGTGTCTGAAAAGTCACAACAAAACCAAGCCACTTGCTCCACCAAAATGGGTTTTGAAATTCCCCTCACCACGGGAACACTTTATTTCCATTGAGATCAAGAACATCTGCAGCATGTACGAATCAGTCAAAAACACTTCGAAACCACACAACTGGCCAGTTGTTCCAAAATTTGACAGTTTTTAGTTAGCTGCAGGTCATCTCTAAATTCCAACTAAAAATTGAAACCGCTTTTATGAAAATAATAAAGCGTACTTTGGCATGTTCAATAAGCTTGTTTCTTTACTTCAAGTTGAGCACTGAGTTGAAAGGAAATGCTGGTTGATGTCCAATATTCCATTACGAACTGTTTAATGTTGATCAAAGTGGAGCATCAGTTTTAAACAAGATGAGAAGCATTGAATTGTGGACACTAATTCAAAACATTCCACATCCAACATAACATGGTGACTGCACGCTGGCTTGACACAATTTAAAACTTGGTTGATGAAGAAGAAACTCGCAAATTCCTTTTCATTCAAGCTCATTTTGTGGCATTGAACAATCATGCCCATCATCTGAAAAACCCACTGCAATAACCAGTTTTTAGTAATTTCACCACATGACCACTAATTGTTCATAAAGAAACACTGTGACATCCCACTGTCATAAACCTTATCAACCTCATAAGTACACTGCAGGTGGCGCTGAACAATATTTCATCTTAAAGTAGCAGATTACTTCACCATATTGCCACATCAGCCTGGCAATTCACTCACCGTGTCTGCACTAGCCGTGCTGGAGAAGGGTTCACTATAGGCGTTGCCGTCCATCTGAAGGATAAGTTGGTTGTCGGGCATTATACCTTCAGTATCCACAGTAACCGACACGGTCATGGTTGCCGACGGATTTTCTTCAGCCACATCTATCTCATGCGTCATTTTCGGGACATTACCTGTCAATAACGATGAAGATACACGATAACTTCATTGAAGGTATTGTTTGTTGAACCAGTGTTGAAAAAATAAAAATTTATTTTAGACGTTTTGGCACGCTATACCAGATGTGTGCAGGCCACTCATATGGACCCCTTGCACTGATCACCTGGGCTTTATTAATGCATAGTTAAAACCGAGCTCTAAATATCTCATCTGGCCCCAATGCCTCCCTCTAGTGTTGAAAAACTTGACTACACTTACTCGCTATTTCATTTTTAAGCTGGGTTTGAAAAAGTTGGTAATAACAGTATTCCATGCAAATACACACAAATTTTAAAGCAGAATGGAATGGAATTGCATTTTTAAGGGAATTTAATGGACAAAATACTACTAAAAAAAATCAGTTTAGAACCTTTTGCACCGAGAACTCTGATTTATGAAGAAAACAATATCCTTAACAAGGCACAACATTAGCAAGTGATCAGTGTCAATTAAGATAACACTGACCAACAACTATTAAGCCTCACGTAAATTGAGCATACAAAGTTACAGAATCTTTCATGGTGCTAAGTTTTGAAACTTTATTTGTTTTCAATAGTACCGTCTGTATCGTAATAAAACCGATTATAAACACTGATGTCTACACACTTGCTCAAATTCGTTATACAGCGTCGAATTTCCACTTTTGTCTACATAAAGGGCAACTGCCAAATTATGCCGCACAGAAATAGAAACAACTAACAAAAAAGTGAAGTCGCACTAAGCTTAACATAATCAGCACATACCCGCTTGTGCTGCAAATGTGACGGTGTAGACACCGGCACCATTATTCTCTTGCCGGGTGACGGATGTCACAGTCAGCCCCAGGGGCAGGGCTGCCAGTTCACCACGCACGATGCTGTCTCTTTCATCAAATTTCATCAGGTCTGCAACGAAGACAAAGAATACATATCACACAGTGCCCAATTACACAACATAACACCATTCAGCCAAAGGAGTTTGTTGACTGTTACAACACAAGATTCACCACCATTTACCTAATAATTTAATCCAGTTTGAAGTTAGCCATTGCAGCCTGAACTACTTCCAGAGCTGCCTGCGACTTTAAGTAATGACTTGACAACCATGAGAAATTAAATTTTCTAGAAACGCCTGCGCGTTTAAGGTTGTTCCTTTTTATCATCAACTCTTACTGTTTCGATAAACAAAATTAGGCCGAGTACAACTATATTCCGATTTTGCTGAATTTAGAGATGGATCTACAATATATGGACAGAGAGAGAGACCACTCACACAGTGTAATTACATGAGCAGCACAAAAACACACTTTGTGACAGAAGTCATCTATCGTGAGGGTTTTAACTCCCTCAACCCCCTTGATATGCCACAGTTGTTCTGTTCAATACATTATGATGAACTGTCATTTTGTAGTATGATGTCACTACAGGGACATTTGCAGCAGAGACTGATGAAGGTTACAATGGAAACTATTATTTTCTGTAGTTTGCGTTCTTGATCAGATTAAAATGTCTCAGTCAGTTAAATTCTTGCTATCCATTACTGAGCAAAACGCCACCTAGAGACCACTCAGCACAACTGGTAGCATTCATATTGTGACCTCACACCACTATTGTGGTGCTGTTGATACTGAGGTGGTAAGGATCTATGAAGGAATGTCTGGGACTGTCTTTCGTTAATAACCTGGTCACTGTGCAGTGGACCAATTTCATTAGCCAGAAACTTTCACTCGTATTTGTCAGTCTTGTTTTGATATTCTTGCGCAGACAAAAAAGCGTAGTAGTTATCTTCTCTATCTAATTACTGAAAGCTGAACAAATGAAACAGAGTAAGGAACCAACACTTACAAATGTACCAATGTATTGTTTCATTGTTATGGTGACTCCAAGTGAGACAACTATTTTGTTTGTGATGCAATTATACACGTGTGTATGAACAGTTTCAGAGGGGGATACTTTACACTGTCTCTCAAGTATTTTGTTTGTTGTGGAAATATTTCAGATTGATGTAATAGTATATTAATCTGTAGAATCAGATGTACTTCTACATGTGTGTGTGTGTGCACTCGCAAGTGTGCATGTGCACGCACGTGAGTGTGCATGTGCACACACGTGAGTGTACGTGTATATGTATTACATTCATATAATTATATATAAATATATCAATTTGTGTCATTTCGTGAAACTAAGTGTACCAAATGAATATTAATGTTCTCTCCACGATACTTGAAAGACAATATAAAAGGAATACACTTAATCCCTATGTCACACATGGTTCTTGGTGGGTGGTCTGTTCCCAAAGTTGTTTGTAATTCACTAAAAGCGTGGGTCACGCTTTGCCCGATTAGCAGACTTCGAAAGGAATTTTCGTTCAAACTTCTAAGACCTGTCGAGGGGTATAGAGCACAATTTTGTTTCAAGAAATTGGATGGGGAAACTTGTTTTTAATATCCGTTAACAGGTCAAAAACGGATTTGGTATCCTTCTAATATACAGAGGAGAAAAGACTCGGGCTTTGTTTCAGAGGTATGGCACTTACTTGTACACAGGCCAACTATGCAGAGCCTGAACTTTGTATTGAAAACATCAGTAGTGGTCACCGTGACTTTCTGAACAGTAGACTTTCCAGAGTGTGATGGGATGCTGTTGAAGACCACCGTCTGCAAGAGATACAAAAATGAGCTCAAAAAGCCTTTCTTGTCGACAAATAACCGTTATGTAGGACCTTACAGCCAAATGCCTAAAAAACATAGCTTTCAATCCAGTTACATATTTTCAGATAGAAGAAAGCCTTTAGAATTTAACTTTTTACTTATCTGCCATTAATTGGGTCACGTAACCATGTCTTTTTAGAAAATTTTAGCAAAAAAGAACTAAGAAATGTACATAGAAAGCAAACAAAAGTACCAATAAGATTATAAAAATTCATTTGATATTTATCTTCAAGAACAAGGGAGATACAGCAGCGGATGCAGGAGAGAGGGACGGAATGACAGCATACCCCATAAAAAAATTATGTACATGTGCGCATAAACATGGTCACTGTCCCCTATGAGATTGAATAGACTGAACCCAATATATATGTGAACGCATAAACACGGTCAGTGTCCCTTAAGAAACTAAATAGAGACTGAAGATGTGCAACACAAACAGACCTGTTTTTCAAGGCGACGTGTGGATGATACTTTGATTGTTTGTTTCTCCATGCGAGCATCACCCGTTTGGTCAACGGTGAACTGTGGTGTGTTGTACGCTTTGAAGGCAACAGCCAGGCCACCACTTTGACCCCAGTTCAAGTGAAGCGCTTGAATATAGTAACTACAGAAAAATGCAATACATTCTTGAAGTCATACACAGAAACAACAGAATGATGTAGCAGCAAAGTGAATCCTTTTGAAATTAAAAACCACCAATTAAGGCTCTAAGTAGAATGCAATTACACAACTGATGACCCTGATACACTTTCAGGATAATGGATGGCACTACTAACAATGACTTTCCAATGATGGACAATGTGCGTGAATAGTCAAAACTCTGTATGTACGCAATTTAAACGGGGAGCAAGACGCAAAATTGTATGCAGTGTACTATTCCTTTTACAACAAGGTCAACCGTACGAGGACATCTACTCCAGGAACGTTGGGTGGAAGTGTTCGACCCACAAACCAAAAGCTTTCTTGACCTTTGCACAATAATCACATCCCAAAATACCACAACACCCTCTCTCATTCTGTGGTATTTACCCACAATGCTGTGCACCCACATGGCAACCATCCCACTATATCACTCTGCTGCTGTGGTTACCACTACTTCACACAATTAGGTGATTTTAATGCCAATAACGTTTCATGGCTGACAAGATAGGCAGGGCTCTATGAATATATGGTTCCTTCCTTAAACTTGCCCATTCAGATTAGAAGCATTTTAACAGCAGCCTCGTGTTTTTTAAAGAAGAATTAATTAAACTGAGGACATGACTACAACTTCAAGGATGTTTCTAGCTTTTTCCTGTTGCAGGAATCCCTGTCTGAGACCTTATGAGGTAGTCATTTAACAGGTTGACCGGTCACTTAAGATGTGAACCTGATATAAATTTACTTACCGTTTACCCTTCTCCAGAGTGAACTGCTGGGACGTCTGTGAGGCCTCTTCGGTGTATTTATGGTATGTATACTTTGTTGCGAATGCAACTCGTGTCTGAAATATGACCATTAGTACTACACTCTACAAATTTTAAGAATAATGAATTCAGATTACCATTCTCATACGGGTTAATGCACACGTTCAGCTAAATGTCCACCACAGTATTTCCAAAACACCCGTGCTCTACTTCACAGCCACCCTATAAATACACAGCCCAGGTTTTTGAAAAATTGTGTTTTCAACCCACACATTCAATAGCAACTCCCATACTTTAATATTTACCAATTTGATATCCTTGAACATTGACCTAGGCAAGAACGGTAACTTGGAAGCAACCCCTGGTCATGTCCTCCAAAACCTTTTGCAAGACACGACTATTCAAAGTCGCAGTCAAGATGAGAGAAGCTGCCTTGCATTTCACCCTATTATGCTAGACCTTCAGAATTATTAGGGTTAGTCGACTGTAAAATTGTGAATCCGAAAATGATGCATGTACACACTGTCTGTGGCTGGAGTTGTGAATGGAAATGGAATCCCACCCATGTAAGGAATGTTATAAAACCAACTTTATAAGAGTGAAAAGCTTAATTCTGTTTGTTTCTTTAGCCAACAAAAGGCAGCTTTAAACCCGAGAATACTGTTGAATATTATAGGTTATTACCTATAGAGAAATAAACAGAGGTTGTAGGTTGTAGTTATCACATCAATGAAAGACATGTCAAATTCAATGTCCGACTTTAGACTTCACAAAGATTTTTAGTTTCCAAGCACAATCCCTTTGCAGTCATCTGGTGTAAAAGACCATTGAAAAGGGATGGCAATACCTGACATTCTAAACAATCATCTCCTGTAAGGTCAATAATTTTAACCTCACCAATAAATTTAGGCTCATCACTCTACATACTTTGAATTAAGTGAAATGTGTTAAATAACTTAAAAAAATGATAAAAGTTCTGTCTAATGTCAAATTTTCTCCAAAAAGGACCCACCTTGTCCTCAGCTGGACCAGTAGGGCTGAAGTAGAGTGATACAAAATCGTCAGCTTTGGCAAGAAATGTGTAGTTTCCACTGAATGGTGCCACAAAATACGCCTCTGTCATGCCACCAGCTTTTTCACCAAACTTGATTGTGCAGAACTGATTGGCGGCGTTATCACAATGCGACAGACCATCTGACCAATCATTATCCAATGCCGAGCTGAGAGGATGAAGTGTCTCATTAGCGAGATTCTCCATATTGACGTAATTATGTGGTTGTCCTAACTTGTACACATTACTGCCGCGATTCCCTGAAAACAAAAGCATGAAGTCATTATTCAAGAGTAGTATGAATTTTTGTCGCAGAGAATTATGAACTTTAAAAGTCGCCAAACATCAATTAGCAACCCCATCTATTGACCAGTCCTTGAACCAGCCCTGCCCACAATGAACTGTCCTGATTTCATTCCTCCGGAGCAAAACCAGACACTAGGCCCAAACACTAAAATAATACAGTAATTCAACAGGCCAAGAGCACAAGTTGTTGTTCTTGATATAATTGTAACCACGCGTATTGAGGCTTCAAGATCCAGTGTGAACAATGAATTCAGGACACGATAGAATGATGACATTTCTCTGTCAGGACGTGAAAAGGGAGCTTTTATTTTTTTTACCTGGGACTGCTACACTACATTAAAGATATGTCGAGAAAATAACAAGGAGTCATTGCTGTCATGAAGGGGAAATGTAAGTTTACGAATTTAGGGTGTTTAGGTCTGGGCTTTTTGAAAATACATAGATGAAATAATAACGGTGGTCATTTCCTGTCATGACAAGAAAAGGAATTTTGTAAATTAAAGTATTTTTGGCATCTAGGCTTAATACAGCATGTTGTAAATACACAAAGGAAATAAGCAAATCTTTTCTGAGTTTTACCTTCATAGTAACCATCGTATTCGCTGGAGGCTGGTTTGGCACCTGTGATGCAGACCACCTGTGTCTCGCTGAACGATCCCGGCTTTACCTTGCAAGGTACACCTGGTAAACGATGATTGAAGAGTTATTTTTACCAAAAAATAGACATATGGTGATTTTGCAAATAATTGTTTCCAAAACACAACTCCTAGTTTGAGTCGAAGACCCTAGCGGAGGACATAAACAAAGAGTGGAAAACTTTGGTGAACAAAAACTGTAACAAGACTTACTGGTGACTGATTTTCAATCTTGAAGAGCTTACAGTGTCCTCACTGACAGGAATGACGAAGAAACTTACCTTGAATAGAAAGGGTCATAGGGTGTGCGTCAGAGTTGTCAAAGTTCTTGCCCGTTACAGTGATTTCCGTTCCGCCCTCGATGCTTCCTTCCTTCGGGGAAATGCTCAACACCTCTGGAATGGATAACAGAATTACAATCACCACGAAAGTTCCTAAATGTGAGACAAAGACAACAGATTCAAAGGCATTCTGCAGCGCCACACAGGACCCAACCATTGCTGTCTCCAGAGGTGCATTGAGTCATAAATAGACTGGCTGCAAAGCTCAGACAATGCATTCACAGCCAGTCTTTTGTAAGAGCTTATTGTGTCAACGGACTATGTGTTTTGGTACATATTCTGTATTAACTGATGCCTGAGCCTGACAATTCAATTGCATATTAAATATATTATCACTTTTAGAGAGGGACAGGACTGGTTCTGTAATGAATGCTTAAATTTTAAACAAAATGTTGTTTGTTGGAAGCTACACTGCACAAACCATGAGAGAAACAAAGTGGAATTTCTTTACAAAATTATTTTTGTTGAGAACTTTGACATAATGGAATTCAAGTTCGTCAACTTATTGAGGGCAAAAGACAAATAATTTTAACCTCACACTAGACATTCAAGTATAATTATAAATGCTATTTTTTCACCTCCCATGTTTTTAAAGATTTAATTTCACACAGTACAAATTTCTGTACTTTGAGATAGTAAAACTCCTCCTAAAGATTAATTTGTAAATTACAGACGTGCGATCTTGGGCCCGTTCCAACAAAACTGACTTAGCTAAGACAATTCTTAAATTTTACTAAATTTTAAAATAAAAGTTAAATTTGTCTCGAAATCATTTCAATAAAGAGATCTTTTTCTTGATTAATGTGTTTGAGGTAAGTTTTTTCTTAGTTTTGAAGAATTTACCGGATGTGGAAGTTTCAAAGTTTTGAAGTTAAGACAAATCTTAGACTTAAGTCAAAAATCAACTTAAGTCAGTTTCCTGGAACGGGCCCCTTATCTTCAATTCAGTGGCATATCACGGCCTACAATATCAAAGGAGAATGCCACCCGATATAATTAGACTTTTTTACCATCTTAATCGGTCTATATCCACATCGCCTCTTATACGGTCGACCTCACCTTGCCGAGAGGTGTCGCGTTAACCTGTGAGGAAGGTGAGAAACAACGCAGCGACGTCAGTGGTTCCTCTGCAGAGTGAATGCCGCTATATTACGGTGCATCGTTCCCGCTTGTCCGAACTATGAAGCTGCGAAGAAAGTGGGTATATCGTTTTTTTTCGACTTCCTCGAGAGCCCGAAATGCATAGGAAGTGGCTCGCGGTAGAGAAGAATGAAAGGTATGCTGTTAATAGCAAGTATGAGGCCGTGAAACATCTCCGTGTCTGTGGCCGGTATTTCGTCGACATTGATTTCTCCAACGAATTCCGGCTTACCAAAGAACTACCCATACGTTCCGTTGCCTATGCATGTTCACAGCGCCACTCTAGTATTTCTTGATCAGTGTATTCCGGTTCGAACTGATAGCCTGTGAAACCTAACAATCCGACCCATGAAGTCTTCGTCGGATGAGCTCTTGACTAAGTCGGGATTGGCGCCGGGCGAGTTGCCATGTAGACATTTATTATTCTGCGTTCTGTTTCAAAATGAATTATTCTCATCCTAACCAATGCTTATATGAAACTGAAACAAAGTCTGTCTCATTAGATACAATTTGCAATTTAAAGAAGCTACGGTGTGTCCAAATACCAAGAAATCCGTAACAGCAAAATAAAACACCACGTTTTTATAAGAACTCGGTGTATTTTTAAGGGTTTTACATCGAAGTTTGATGATTTATTGGTGTTAAACGATGAATTCAAGTGATAAGGTGACACCAGTAACCCGTGTTGTGAACTGCTGAACAGAGAGCGTGTGAAACCAATGACGTAATTGGATAATTTCAACACCTCCGTCTGCCGTCAGGTGTCAGGTAACGCAACCGAACGTGCCGTTATCGAGTAGAACTACTCGATCTAAATCGATACAAAATAGGTTGTTTTTTGGGTGGCATTCTCCTTTAACTGTGCCCTGTGACTCGCGTTAAAAATTCACAAGACTTAGAGTGATTTAAACGGTTGATACATGACCAACTGGAGCACCACAAATAAATGTTGCTAACAGAGTATTCAGAAATCCTACTTCCTAGATCCAACTCTCCTCTTTGGTGGAGTTTGAAAAATTTGAGCATGTTCAACACACAGTTCATCACTAACAGGCATAAGTCCCTTACCCTTAAATGAATAATTACCAGTTAATGATGCATGCAATAATTATGTAAGAATTTCAACAGACTGTGTGGGGCCTTGGCTGAAGGTAAAGTGGCCCATAAGTTATTTCCTTCAAGTAGTGAGACAGAGTAAGATACAGACCAGAACTAGTTAGGCCTACACTTTCTGATATGAGCTTTCAATGGGAGATTTTAGAATTTAAGGAAACTTCATTTTTCCACCAGCTAGTGTAATAAACTTTAAAAATTCTATCATAAAATTATGGAACGGAAATTTGCCGCTACTACAGAATCTATAGTGGTGAATAAAACTTTTGCTACCTGCGTACTGTTGATACATTTCGATCTTGCCAAGTGAGTTGACATGCAGTGGGCTATCTGCAGGATTCTTCCAAGTCTCGTAGTACGAGCCTGTCCTGCCGTATTCGCCGGACACAATCAGTGACACTCTCATACCACCTAGGTAAAGGAAAACAATCACAACAGGTGAGAAATGAAGACATTGCACTCGCAGCAGTTCTATATGAAAATGATTACAGGTTTAGGAAATAAGTAAGTTCAAGGATGGACGTGTTAGAGCAGCTATTCTTATAAAGACCTTAAGTTTATAAAGACCTTAAGTTTATAAAGACCTTAAGTTTATAAAGACCTTAAGTTTATGAAAGAATTGACCCATAACAAAACATAACACTACATATAATTCTTTAGCCATTTCACAGAAAAGTAATAATATTACCAAATAAAAGCAATCAGATGTCATACAGAATGAATAATTTCCCACATTTTGTTTAAAAAGATATTCAAACACAAGTCAATCTCATTTATAAAAATATCCTTAATTATAAAGTTAAATTTATTTTTTTATAAATTCACGCGTCAGCCATACTGGGGGCGCCAAGTAGTTAAAGAATTACAGCAAGACTTATAATGTAGAATTCAGAATTTTAGCCTTGTTATAAAAATGTGATGCTTATTCTGAAATGCAAAATCAGTGGAAGCAATGACTGAATTTTATAATTGACCTATCGCAAGCTCCGCCCACTAGTGAAATGTCGACAAACAAAAGCCAATAACTTTAACCTGACAAATGTGTTGTCGGGTAAAATGGCAGCTTGGAGACGAAGGTGTGTCAAGAATAATGCGTTCGAATTGGTCAGTTAAGCTGTCACTCAAAATCAAGGCAATAGGTCAATTGCAGCACTTTGCAAACATACCAAGAATACTTACCAATTTCATTTCCTTGGACTTTACAATACGCATACCCCCAGTCAAGATTCGTATCCAGCTTCAACATGTCTTTCTGACTGTCAACAAAAGGATTGAAGATTGAAACTAAAAGATATACATTAAATTAGCTTGATGTCAAACAGAATATATGTTGAGAGACTTGTCACCTGACTTGAGACTTTTAAATTGTCACATCATGTGTGACCACCTCATTGAAATACCGCATTTAAAGCGACATACTAATTAAAAACTCCAATTTTCCCTATTCATCGTCTAAACACAGAAATCAATAAATATGACCATAAAGTAGAATGAACAAATTGCGTTTTGCATTTATTGCCATTTCAATATCTCCAGTGTCAACCAATCGTATTCCTCATAGATGTCAAACGTTACTAATGGTAACGATAAGAGTAGACTGCATTGAACAAACAACAAAAAGGTTACGCTTTCCAGTGTGAACTTTACCGAAGATAAAATACACAATGGACGAGCAATTACTTACATCTTACACTCCTGGGAACCAGCCACTCCTCTGGAAAATAAAATAGTATTTGTTGTGAACAGTCAAATTTAACTGATATCACTAGTAAACTGGTAAAGGGACTGAAGTCCTATTGTGCACGAACATCCTGGGTGCACACATAGCGTGGCTATTACTTTGAAACATGTAACGTGAATTTCGATGAACAGTGATTGATTCTGCATCTGCCAATGGAAATAGATCAAAAACAACATGGTCAAGATTTTTACCATGATAAATTGCCACACTTTGTCTATGTTCATCTCTGCTAATCATCTTGGGTCCTTCAAGTGGAAATAATCTACCAAGCCAAGTAATTGTCAAGTGGCGCCAATGTAGTGTGATGACATTGACGCAGTTCCTGTCACAAAACCAGAAAGATCCTTGCACAGTCTGCTGTGTCATGAAATTGACGCAGAGTTCATGATCTGTCACAAAACCAGACAGGTCCTTGCATAGTCTGCTGCTGGCAACTATCTCTAGCAGCAGATCTTGGCTATAAGATGACTTGAACCCAAAACACCAAAAGACCTATGGCGCCCACATTGGATGGAAACCCAGGAAACAGCACGTCTACAGTACCTCTTAAACTGAATGTGGGCGCCCGTATGATCCCTGCGTGGTCTTAGGTCCTCCAAGTGGTTGTTGCTGCCATAGACATCAGTCCATAGAAGACCTCGAATTTGCAACAAGGTCTCTGCAACACGCGAGAATAGAATTAGAGTGAAGACAAGAACAGGCTCTCACACTTCTTAGAGCAATAAAAGAAAACATTTTGGCTAGTGACAATTATTTACTAATACTTTTTTGATCTTCTGAAGGCTGCACCATTGGCAGTTAAATGATGCTTGATAGTCTCAAAACCATAACAGAGTGAGATTTGCGGTCATTGAAACAGGTTTTTCATTGATACAATACAACCATATTTCCAAAAAGCAGTTCAAATCTGTGTATTAAAATTAGTATTCTTAGAAACAAGAAGCAACAACTTCAAGTTCACGAAGATCAAAATTCTTGATTTTGGACCCAACAGGTATAACTCCAAAAGTCAATCTACATAGCATTGGCTTAATTCCTTCAAAATTCAGGTTCGCTTGATTTACCAAAAATGGACTCTAAAATCCCACAAAGTCTTCAAATCGTTGACTGTTTGCTTTGACATTTTAACCCAGAAAGCAGGGGGTCCATTAACTCAACAGAACTCCGTGACTGCTGGTTTACAGTAAGGTAACAGTAAAAATTGATATCATAAAGCATGTATGGCACTGGACAGCTTTCATATGGGAGTTTCGTAAATATCTCGTACGAACGTGGTGCCATTGATCTAGAATGAGTACAAAGTGATGACCAAAGAATTCTTTGATTAAGTTTGAGAAATTTGATTGAAAAACTTCTGCTGGATGGAGAAAAAAAATGAGAATCAGTTGTCTGGCATTCACAAGTACCAAAAGTTTGCAGTTTTGTTGCGTAAATGTCACGTGACCTCCGCAAAGCATGTACATGAACTCTAGATGAACAAATTTAGTCACACATTTGCAAACTTCAAATTCAGTGTAATTGCAACCAAAATTATTACTAATTCACACATTTTCTCACAATTTCTCGTTTCCATTTAGTCAAAAGCTGATATGACCCAGAAAAATACTTGCTATAGGGGATCAAGCAAACCACAGCATAGGCACACGAAGCAATACTGAGGTACGTGGTGAGTATTCTTACCACCAGGTGGAGCTGAACGAGGTTTAATCCAAGTTATGTAGGGGGTCTTCCATTTATCAACCTAAAATGAAAGAGTGTAGGCAAACATTGATCACTGTGGAACTGTGCATACTTCCGTTTTAAATGTATGAAGGATCATGTGTTCTACACAACCTTAAGTGGCACATGGTAATTAATCAAAATGTTTACCTGCTTCTCATTATAAAATCATAATATTACGAGATATTAATTCAGGAGAGCACAAGAATACTGAGAAGGCACATTTCTGTGACAGCTCTCACAAACAAAAATCTGCAACACAGATTGATGACAAATTTGGCTTCAAATGTTATGTAAGTCCCTAGAAAAATGTTCAAATCTGTCTAACTTCATAACGTCATATCTCAGGAATGGCTGATGGGATACACACTCAACTTTCACATACAATGGTTTATGCACTGTCCTAAATAGGTTGCTAGGAATTTCGTTTTTAACATGTTCCAACATTACACGAGTGAATATCAAAGAACTGAATTTATGAAAAAAATCAAAAGTTACATAAAAGCAACAAACACAAAAGTGACATTTTAAAAAACTGTAACAATCTTTTTGAGATTTCACCTTGAACGTTTATATTAGACTCTATGATTGATCAACTATTCTCCAGGAAAAGAATTCATTTTAAAGGTTTCACTTTTTCATAACGTGAAAACAAAACCTGGGGACATTTTCAGTCAAAAGTTGCATAAAACAAAATTTTTAAAAAATGTGAAAATGGGAAGACGTCATTGTCTCCCTAATAGTAACCGTGCTTGAGTTGGCAACCTGCAAGTCGCCAATGCGACCTCAGATTGTGTTTGGCGACCTTGGAAAAATTCTAAGTCGTCACAAAGTTCTCACAGTGAGTATCAAAGCCAGACAATATTCCCCGAAATTCCTTTCGTTTGTGTCAACTCCCAAACTTTAAATTAATAACAGTTTTCCTAGATTTTATACCTTTGGTTCACAATTGTTCTGTTTATTTTGTGAAATCAGTGCATTTGGCACCCTAAGCAGTCCGCATACATTGAACACGCGCTTAAATTAAAACAGGAAGTAAACAGACAACTGCATTCTATCTTTGTTAGCAGGAGGAATTGAATTAGAGATTGAATGATATATCCTTTTCACGAGGAGAAACTGAAGAGGTATGCGCAAGTTTGTGAGAATGGAAGAAGGCACAACCTTTTTTTTCGACGTCAGTTTTTGGCAACCTCAGATTTCCTTTGCCGACTTGGGAATTTCCCAGACTCCAAATGTGACTTGCCATCAAGCTATGCGCCGACCACTGAATAACCTATTCACCTTATTTCATAAAAATTTGTCAGAACTCCGAAGACACAGAGGCAATCGTAAAACATAAAATTGTCACTAGAAGGCACGGCAGTAGTAGGATCCGACTGATACAATAAATGGGACATTAGTAAAAGTTCAAAATTGAATTCCAAACACTATCTACTTTTAATTTTTTCACTGGTCGGATTCAGCAGTTTGTGGATATTTGGCAAATAAATACACAGACATGCTGATGGGGTCACATATATTAACATCAAATCCATCTATATCACCATCTTTAAAAATCTGTGTTGAGTGCAGTGTTCATTCCCCGCGAAAATGCACTTCCAACAGCAGCCCCTAGGTGGCATCAGTAATATGTCTTTCAAAATGAAAATTACCTTCACACATTCAACCAATTCAAGAACTGTTTACACAAATGAATTCTACCTTTATTAGAAGTGATGCCTTAAACTATGAAAAACATGCAACTTACTGCAACTCTGCATTCGAGTTTGGTACAAGTCGTGTTCTTTTGACCGATTTCACCAGGCTGCACTCGCACTCGGACATGGTAATATCCCAGCGGCATACGTCTGCAAAACAGTGGAATTAAAATTACAGTAGCCCAAAATTTTAGAAGAAAAAAGTAGACCAAGACACCAACTTTTGCAGACACATTTGATGGTTTCTATGCTTAATTCTCGAAAACGAATGAGGAGAGATATCAAGTCCGCAGTTGCAATTAACATAATTTTGATGAATATACGTCTGTAGGAAAATCAGAATACACACTCTTTTCCAGAATGGACGCAAAAAAGAATGTAGATTCCATGAATTTATGGGCATGAGCTGTCTTACAACATCTCTTGTGCTGCTTTTTATTGCCCATCTTTCCAGAGATTCTTATTTTATGTAATTTATAATTTTACACTCATATTTCTGTACCGCTATTAGTCATAATAAATGACCTTTATTTCGCCTATATACGGTCTCCTTTTTATCTCTGGAAACGGAGCTTGCGACACACCTATCATTTTCGGGACATATGTCGAACATAAATACATCTTTTTGTAATAAAGTTTTAGAAGTTCTATGTTTCTGTGACTCCCACAGTGAGTAATTTCACAGGGAATTGAATCTAAAAAGCTAATGAACAATCGCTGATCAGACATGAATGTAGTGTAAGTCAATTAAAAGAAACACTCCACAACTAAATCCGTGTTCGGCATCAACTAAAGGTATTAATTTGGTGTTGATGTCAAAAAGTACTCAAACGAAAATGACCACTTGATAAACAAAGAATTGAAATTGAATGATCTTCCACTTGGGTAACAGCAAATATTGCACCAGGTGAGTGGGCATTTTCCGGAGATTCCCGTGTTATTACAAGAAATTTGGGTTGCAAATTAGAGCACTAGAGACAGAGTTCCTTAAATCATCTAGCCCCAAGCTTGAGAATCAACGTTCGATGACATGCAGGAATTCAATACTAGCGCATTTTTTTCTGAAACTTTACCTACGACTAAACGTCAAATCCCAATCTGTTTACAGCTTCAGCCAGGAATCTTCAAGTCCACTATGTATGAAACGCACGAAGGTCAAATAAACTGACTTATAAGTTCTTTTCAATCTAATTGGCCAGCTTTGATTCTTCATTCACCATGATCATTGCAGATTTGTGCTAAACATGACACACTGCCTTAATCAAATTTCATTGCACCCCTCATGCAAAAGTGTAAAATTTTAAAAACAATTCCCAACAGCCCCGGGGCATATATTAAGCATAGCACCTGAATCAACCAATCAGCCATTTCTGAGATGTGATCCAAAATTAATCAAATTAGGACATTTGTCTGCATTAAATTGATTTTCATTCATAAAAAGTTGTTCACTTAAAGAGCTCTGGGTATCAACCCAGACCAATACATTAAAATATTTTAGATAATTGAAAGCATTTCAAAAACCATTTCAAAAACTTCTATTCTAACTGATGACAAGCCAATGGTAACTATGGAAACCAAACTCCAAACCAACTTCAGAGGCGTATCCTAGGGTTCAGGGGGTTTAAACCCCTCCCCTCCGGACAGGATCAAAAATAAAAACAAAATCAGCTACAAAAACAAAAAAAATCCACTCCGTGCTAAACGTCTCGGATTCGCGCGAATCCTAAGAAACCCCCTTAATGAAAACATAGATCTGCCACTGAACTTACACAGTGTAGCACATGAGCTTTTCTGCGGTGGATCCCTCAGCCTGGTATTCACACGGGAACTCCAGTTTGTCTGAAAACAGTGTGATTTCATTGCGACCCGGATTTGGGTGGTCAAAGTTCTTGCCCGAGATTGTCAACTTGGTTCCCCCAAATTGTCCACATAGTCGAGGCTCAATGTTATTGATGACGGGAAGAGCTGAAAGTAATGAAACAAATGGATAAGACAAACACCCTCTGCAGCATCTTCTACCCCAGACAGCAGTTAAAAAAATGCTATGTATCCCACCAGTTCAGTTGGCTGTATGTGTACTATGAGGATACTAGACCACATAGGTTATAGTCTATAGACAACACGTGTAGCCTACAAGTGTACATACATGCTGCCTGTACTGTAGTCTATGGACAGTGATCACGGCCTCGAAATTGGCTACGTTGAGGTTCTGAGAATAGGCATCTTGGCATTATTTTATACTAGCTAAGCTTAGATTATCTTAGATAAGATTTACATTATTTTCTAGTGTCTAGTTTGCAACATACAGGAATGGGCGTTTCATCCACTAAATAACGGGCGTTATTCACTGATTGCCTGGTTCTCTAAATCAGGGTCCATTATATCTAACTAGTGCCAAGTAATTTAAAAAAGCATAGTGCCATCATGTTACATGGACAGAAAATGCGCCAAGGAATCCATAAACCGTGTCGAACGCCGCTCGCGAGTTACAAACCGGAAATGTTGAGGCAAATAGGTGGCGCTCTGTAATAGGGTACAAGCGGATTCTGTAGAAAACCTTGAAAAACTAGATTCGTCATGTAGTACATGCGGAGCCCGCGTTCACAATAGGTTCGTTCGCGCGATGTTCTTGGATTCACGGAACCCAACTATGGACTGTGCGCCAAGTTTAGCTAATTCGATAATCCCCCACGTTTTTGCAGAATTGGCACTGCCAAAAAAATAAAATAAAACCGGATAACAGCCAAGTGAGTATTCTGTTTATAAAATTTAGACTTCGGTTCTAAATTGATTTTCTCTGAGATGTCACCACTCGAAAGCCGACGAAAACATTTTTTTGTACCATATCGGCGCTTTTAAAAACTCAGCCTCTGTACCGTAGAAGCCAAGGTCTCGCAAATTTGTAGGCAATCCTACGAACCCTGCGAGTTTTTGAGAAAGCGGCCCCCGCTCGGCTGTCATTCCACTGCGTGAATACCAGTCACAGAATTTATTCGCGAGAATCTTAAAGCGGTGACGGGGCTTGCAAAGAGAGTTTTTTTCGAAAGAACACCTGGACACAAAGCCACTATTCAGAATAGGCCTGAGGCTAGCTCGAAGACTTTTCAGTTGGAAGAAAATTCACAAATCACATTATTCCAACAATTGCGTTGCTTAATGAATCTGCATACTAAAGCCTTTCATATTTATTGAGACAAAGAAGAAAGAACAGATGAGTGAAAAGGTCATTTTATTTTTTTTTCTAAACCTCATAGGCCTATTACTCCCAGATGGATGCTCTGCTGGTGCAATATTTTGCATACCGAGTAGTAAACCAAGTCAAAGAGTCCTGGGCTCAAGAATTCGATTGCACAAAAGGCCAACTAGGCTTCCCCTAGTCTGGTGTATATCATCAGTCGTTCGTACAACACCGATTAGAAATCAATGAACATTTTCATCTTATGTAAACTAATTAGCAACACAAGAATCCAGTCAATACTTAACTAGTCAATCAGCAATTAATCGTTTTGCGTTGTTGTCATGCACCAAAAAATTAGTTCAATCTCTATAGAGGAACTCCAAACACCGCACGTGATAATGATTATAGTATCTAGAGTCTTGGTTCGTTGTGAATTGTGACCTTCCTTAAAATTTGTTCATCATTCAATGATGGTGCTGCTTGCTCCTCAATGTCTGGAGAAATAAAACAAAAATATTGCTTTTTTCAAGAACTTTGATTTCTTTCTAGCAAAAGAAATCAATGAGTAGGCTATATATAAACATGACTCAGCAATTCAATTATGAATTTGCTTTGTTGTATTTCTACACTTACAAATCGCCAGTACCATTGACTGTTAGTCTGCTCCGGAAAAACCATTTAGCCTCTTACACCAATTTCACACTTGAGCTGTAAGCAGCTAGACAAGAAATTTGAACGCATTTTGCAACACCATCCCACAGTTCTGTCGTTACAACGGGTGCAAAGTTCACAGCGCAGGCGCACCCATGATCGGGCGTCGAAAATTGTCATAACCATAAATGCAAACTTCAATAACCCAATTAAATTTCTTGGTATGAATTTACTTGAAAGTCGCACACTCCCTGTCCTGTGAAAACCTAAGGCGCATGACTTTGAATAGGCATTTATCTTCATCAAAGACCCCCTTTCCGCTTCAATTTAGTTTTTTACTATATAAAATCAAATTAAAGAGGCAAAATCGGTTGTTCGGCGGAAAAGGTGCACTTCGGGGTAATTTTTGGTTTACTGAAGTTATTAGCTTTGACCACAGTTATCAAACAGCAAAATCCGAGTGATTGTGAGGAAATGAGGTGAAAAGCGGAAATGTATTGGAGGATTGAACCTCTCAAGAATATGCATTTGGGAACGAAATCGAGCGCCATACTGCCGTGCGAGATGAGTTGGACAATTCCAGAAAAGCCGATCTTTGGTAGACAGCCGGGTTAGTTTCTTCTATAGCAGATCATTGGTTTGTATTCCCACCCCGTATTCCCGAAATGGCTTAACAGTCTTGCTTACTTTTGAAAATTCTTTTTTGAAAGCTCGAGTTTAATGTTTCTACTTCTTCAAATCCATCGTTAAGTATCAAAAAGTTTTTAACGATGGCAGCCAGTCAGCGGCACATGTCTAATTATAAAAGATTCCCCTTCGTAATTCCTGAATGGCTAAATCCAATTTGAAAACCTGATAATTGTTATTGCTAACCCATGTACATGTAGTTCATTTACCGGAGTGCTGTGGTGCTAGATATGGTCCATGCTGCTGGACATTTATTTTATTTTTAATTTTCAAAGCAAAAAGTAAAGGAGATCATCGTCCGTGATGCAGAGGCTAAATCAATGTATTGCAGACTACAGCAAATTACCCGTCTTGAATTGCCTGAAAAAGTGATTTGAATAAGACATTCAAAATCTTGCATTTTGATCGACATGCTGGTGAACATTTTGCTTCTTGCATTTTGGTCGATATGGTGAAGAACATTTTGCTTCTAACGACATATAAAGACATATAAAGAGGTAATGAGCCGTGAGGTTGCGATAAACAAAAACTAACAACTTCGTTAGAAACTGCACAGTGCATGAATAGCCGTTGTTTTTGTCAATCAATAGTTCTTATTTTTATTATCCCGGGGCAGTATTCTTCTTAGAGCTACCGTTGTGTGCGGCTCACCAGGTTTGACGTCACTTGGTTATACAAATTTTACGATCACGCGATCGCTTTTAACATTTTGCATGGCACGTGATGTCCGAAATCGTATCATTACATGCGCGCACCCAACCTAAAATATAGGGGGCTCAAATTTACTGAAAAAAATCAACGAGGACTAAAAAAAAACAAAACCCCACCAAGTTCAGGCCTACGAATTGTGCATCCGCGCCAAATTCCTGTGGACTTTTGTCTCGTTCGAGGCCCCCCTAGCCCCCCCCCCCCCGGGTGCGCCCATGCATTATCGTTACTAATCAATTTTAGCTAAAATGGCGTCACCAGACAGCATGCATTCTTTCAACTGTATTTTTCTGCGACGTTTACAAATTGTAAAGCGGCTATCCCACCTTCCGCCCAAGAAGCGAACATTTAATTAAGACCACTTACGACTGGGAAATTGGTCTCAGCCTCTCCCTTTACCTAGATGAGAAGAGGTTTGGGAGTTTGCAAGGAACTGCTGGTTCCTAATTGAGAATATGCTCGTGACATAAAATGACACACCGAGACACTGACTCCAACTTGTAGAGCCTGCAGTCTATTTCATGAACGTGACTTGAAACTTAAGACATACATTTGTTATTAAGCTCTCACTTCACAATTGCTGACAAATTTTTTCATAAAAGGTCTCAAGCAGTAACGAGTTTTCGAATCTTTCGAAACACTGAAATCTCCTCCAAATTGGTTGAGGAACGATTTGAGACCACTTTTAAATGGTCTAAATCAAAAGTATATATTTGTGGTAGATGGCGAGTTCGTTTTCCCTTAAAAAGTCATGACACATGTATGAGAATTTACTTAAAAGTTTCATAACTGAGTAGAACTAAAAACTGGTAAGTTAGCAAAAATGGTATGAACGGATTGTGAATTACGCGTAAGATTGGACGAGGTTGCTGAAATTATGAATACATTATTCACTGAGCACCTATCAGGGGCTATGGAGGTCACTGAACGGTTGCGACTTTAATTTTTTGTAGGGTTGATTTTACCAGCTTGGTCTTGAAATATGTTCGCTATGGCTTTTGTCGTGTTTTAATTAAACTTCCTTTTGCTGGGGCTGTGAGTGCATATAATTCTACGTTGCATTATTTGAGTGTGGCTTTTGTCGATAAAATGAGTCCAATGTACACCTGTATCTGAATGAATGTTTTGGTTTGCTGTGACTACCTTTCGCCGTCCTTATGAGAAATTTACGAGACCTATAGTTTTGTTACGTAAGCGCGGCATGTGATAGAATGCCCGATAACCATTTTGTCAGATGTATAATGATTCAATGAACGTCATACGAGTTTCTGCTAAAGAAAAGGCACATGCGGCGACAAATAGGACAAAACAAATCGCCTTTGAATTCAGAGCATTATCCCGTGTGGACCGGTAACAAGCGATCAATGAACTTACTCCATCTAGGCCATTATGCAATCATTAACTTCAGTAGGAATCGTAGCTTGCCGTATACACTTCAATGAATATGTCAAGGAATATCCTTTAAAAATTTCTAACTTGCGGTCGGATAAAACGAGACAATGGTTTAAGCCAGTAATATAATATCGCAAAATATTCGGCCTGAAATGGTACCCTTTCCAAGATCCTTAGTTTGTGGAAGTCTTCTATTGACGCTGCACCAGCGCATTAATGACCGTACTACCTGCTACCACTGGTAGATTGCTCAGTACAAGACAGTAGATAGCTCTAGCGCACAACAAGGAAACCCTTACGAGCACGTTGTCGGTTCCTATTGCTTCGCTGGTATTCAAGCTAGTTTTCATGTAACCATGTTCATAAATACCAAATATTCCAGCAAAACCTTTTGACAACACGTTTTCTAAGCAAATGAAATCTAACAAGGTTGCAAATGAACGACCATTGTTACGTGAATTGGGATTTTCTAAATCAGTGCTTAGAGCTATATTAATTATAGATTGTTTTCTGTGATGGAAAATCAATGTTCGGACCATAACGCGAAGTAGACAAGTGTTCAATAATAGACAAGAATGATTCAGCAGTATAATGCTAGGTTATCACTTGTGGAAAGCCAGATTGTTGTAACGGGATTCCGTTTCACAAATTGAACACTATGAAAATAAAATTTCGGAAGAAATTCACATCAAGAAACGAGACAGGATCAGCTGATCAGAAAAATCTCACTGGCGTTTAACGCACATTTTTATACTACAGTTATTTCAGTATAGCTAATATTCCCTCCTCACCATCCACACGGTCGTTCTCATACATTTTTCGTTTGTAATTTATTCTGTTCTCACATACTGCATTTTTCATACAACGAAATCACTTCTTAAGAATATTTTCTTTCCCCACGAACCACAATTTTCCAAGTTCTATAATCCCAGAGAATTTTGTCACAACTAGATTCATATATAGTACATATCTGTATCTGGCGTTCTTGAGAAATGACACGTGCTCATCCAGGAGCACCTGTGAGGCAGACGAAAAAATGGTGAATAGAGAATCCTACACTCGTCTTAGGTTTATGACATGGGCAAGACCTCTTGGAAATTTCGTCAAAATCCCGGGACTTGACGAAATTTCAAGACGTGTCACAACACATTCCAGTTCATGTGAGAAAAAAAGTTGTATTCTTGACAAAATAACGTTTTTTAAAGCTACATTGAGAGCCGTTTCGTCGGGTCAAAAATGGCTAAATAGAGGATAAAAATATGAGCGAAACGTTTTGTAAAACCGAACATAAGACCTACGAGCCCCATCCCGACCACAGTATAGTCATGGAACAAGAAATGTTAATGCGAAAAAATCGGCAATTTTTTAAAGATCAGCCCTACCATATGCACTACAACTCAGAACCTTAGCGGTTGCAGTCCAGCGCTTTATTAGCGGGGCTAAACATTACATGATAAATAATAGAGTATTGATATTGTATTTAAGGGATTTTGACACAACTTTAATTCATCGTTGGAGTTTCAAATTTCTGTATTTTGCATTTTGATCTTTTTCAACTAAAAATTTGCAATGAAGTGCAGGGTTCACGGAATTAGTCGCCTAAACAAACCCATCCCTGGCAAAGATGTGAAATTTACATGGGTTACCGAAAAAAATCTCTAATTAAATTAATGATTGAAATTCTTTTGAAAATGGATTGATTGTTTTATACGATGTCAATTTTATGTTTTAATGACTTTTATACTTCCCAGTAAGTAAAATGTTTTTTTTTCTGGAGTTTCGTGTAACTCAAGTTCTACCGTCTTTGGCTTCTACAGTGTGTTGAAATTTTACTTCTGTGTTTTATTTTGATGTACATCACAGTTTAGATGTTCGTAGACTACGTTTTTGAAGTATTTTAATTCAGAGTCACATAAGAAAGCACAACTTGACCTACTCATGAACGCGCCAGCTTCAAAATTACGATTTCTCCTTTGCATTTCACTATGTGGTGATTATGTTACGTTTAGGAGATTGTGAAATAAGTTAAGTTGTTTGGAACAATTCCAAAACAAGAAATTCTACCTTTAATGAATTCGAACTTGCCGTGTGAATTAAGCCACATTTCATATCCACACTTGATGTCGCGCGATGCTATAAAATGCCAAAACAGCATAAGTTCAATGGAAATTAGTCTTGGCGTAAAGATGTACACTAAATATACAGTCTTCATACAGCGAGCTGGCTGGCTAAATGGAAATCAGGATTTTTCAAACTGAATAAGCTATTTGTTGAAAAACCATAGTCAAATGTTTTATAAGTTAACAAATGACATGAAACAACGACTGCTTTATGGTTTTTGGTAAACCGTGTAATTACTAATTAAATCACAAAACCGCAACTGGTCAAAGCATGGTCTAAGCTAATACCTTCATGACGTATATCCCATCCAAAAACACGCAAATACGTTTTCTCGCTTATGCCCCTTTTCCTTATTAATACTCGTTTTTGCGACCGTTGCAAAGTTAATAAATCATAACGTTCGACACTCGCAATGATTGTGTGAAACGGGAATCGATTTCCCATATTACCTAAACGGCGCTCAGTATACCTTTAAGAATATCTTCAGGGATCGTGAGAGAAGAGGCCTCAAGCCTCGCTATAATATGTACAAATTTCGATGTCTACAAATCAGAAAAGGTGTTTGTAAGTGTAGCGATTTTAGATTATCGTGAAATGAATATGACATAAAAAGACAAACTCATCATATATTACTAATTGAGTTACCTATTGTACACATCACTGCCCGCGTTCGAGTTTTATTAAGTCCTGCAAAACGAAGAACTCTTTGACTGACCCAAATGTTTTGATTTTTAATAAAAGAATTCCCAATTAGTTAGTGGTTGTGCTGTCAAAGTGAAGGCATGACCCTTGATTAAATTCTTACATTGCTCAGTGCGATTGTCCACATACCGAGGTCGTGTTGTATTTGGGTCAGTGATTCGAATCTCTAAATTAGGTATCCGGGGATCGACCCGATTCATGAATAGTTGCACTCAATGAAAAATACCCAAAATTCGTAATTTCATATTTATCAAATGCAAACATCAAAAACAACTTCAGCAGCAATCGAAATACACAATGTACATCCCACCCACACTTGAAACATTCTGCTATGATTTGAGGTGGCTTGCCATCTCGAATTTTTTTCTTCAAATGCTGCCATAGAATATTTTATATTCTTAGAAGAATGCTGTAACAATAATTAGACTGCAATTCGAATGCTTCTCAACGTGTCTCCTCCCCTTCAACTGGTGTTTTGAGCAAAATATTCTGCTGAAGGGGAGCAATAGACCCAAATGTTTCGAAACCATTCAGATAGAACGCACCTCGAACATTCTGGGTCGAGTTTCTCAGACGCAAGAATATCGCTGAATAAGCTTGTGTAGACACGTGCTTTGTTTATCGTAATACGTGACGAGCTTCTTGTTTGCTCTTGCGATTTCACGAGATTTTAAATATTTCTCAGTTGTAAAGAGCAAATAATGTGTAATAAAAAAAATCCCTAATGAATGAGTTTGCACCGTGCCGATACTGGAATTTTAATCTTTTGCCGCGAGATTAGCTGAAATAATACTCCTACTTTGGTCATTAATTATGCGCTTCTCTTAAGGTCGGTGAACTTATTACGTTTTATACTATTATGGAAACTCGTAAACCGGCTTCAGACATTGCGATCATTTCTTACTTAATCGCCATGTATCGCACCGAGTGATTTGTTTGTTGTTGCGCAGTGAATTGCAGGAATTTGTGCAGGAAATGAAATGTCACAACAAAACATTAGATTGTTTGCTCCGTTTGCAAGGAGCAAGCATTGGATACGGTTGGGGGTAATTTTTCAACAATGAGATTTGCTTAAAATTATTTACCAACTTATATCGAGTTCGGATGTAAGAACGTATGAGGATTCACTTCCGGCAGGTGGCGACAGCAGCCTTAAATCAACATAATTATGCTCTATCGAACATGACATGACCACATTTTCTAAAAATAAAAATAAAGTTTATTGTAATATTTTAAGTATAATTTTAGATTTCCTAGTAGTTCACCACAAAAATGCCGCCATAGATCACTGACGCCAAACTTATCTTTTTGTAAACGTAGAAAAGGAGATTGTAAAAAGTACATGAACACTGAACACTAGTCTCGTGGTTTCTAATTTATAACGGGTTGTTACGTTTTAATCAATTTTTTTTTCGATTGATAAACTCGTTCTGTGTGCTGGTTGATTAGATGGAAAGTCGAATTACAAGACAGATACAGACTGCGTGAACTAGAATAGACCTATTGCACTGTCAGACGAATTTAATCTCGGTAAAGATGAGAGTTCACGCAGTGAATTAATCCAAGCGCATTTGCGTCACACGACTCGGTCATTGCACAAATTCAAAGATAGCATCACCTGCGTTAGATAATGGCGTCCAAAGTGTGGGAATAGTCTGAAAAACGGTCTCAACTTATGTTTTTATCAACAAGGATTTCATCAAAGAAAACAGACCAAGCCGTTCGTGCGCGGGATTGGAAGTAATCTCATCGTTGTTAATAAAGGAATTCGTCTTAATAAAATCGAATGGAACCCATTTGAATACACTTCCAAAATACATTTAAGAAGGTTTCGTAAGATTGAACCGGCTAGGGTGGAGTTCCATAGACGCAAGAATCTGGCGAAGGACATGCTTCTCGTGCGCTACAAATGGTAATATCTCGCGAAGGTCTTGCTTGATCATGAAGTTTCGCGAGGTCCTCGCATCTACGGAACGCATCCCTGGTGCATATTTTACCTTTGTTAACCGTTTGTTCAGTCGTTTGACAAGTGAATCCGTTGAGTTTACCCACAATGCTGTTGAATTCGATATTGAAAATGAAAGCTGTGTGGGGTTTGTGGTGTGCGCAAGACAACCTGATCATTATCTGTTATTATTTTGTTGTTTATTATTCATGTTCATCTCCGCGTGCTTTAGCATTTCTTCCTCTGTGCTTACTTTGATTTTTGTGATAGACATTTCCATTGTTTAAAAAAGCTTGATACAACAAAACGTTTTAACCGGTTGAATGATAATATACATTGAACTTCATTGTGTTCGAGTCCCACTGGGCCACACTGCAAGACCATCTAGTCGGATTTCTAGCTCCTCATCTCGGTTTTAACTATATGTTAATAAAGTACAAAAACAGCTCCAGGTGATCAGTGCAATGGGTGCACATGCGCGGCCTGGGCACGTCTGGGTACAACATGTTCCAGACCGCCTGCAATTATTTTTTATTATTCAATGTGCACAGCAAAGTGACTGAAACGGCAAGCTTTTTAATCAAGTACTAGACCGCTAGAACCGGTAGTTTTGTATCAAGAACAAAAATAAAAGCGATACCTGACTCACATGCCTAGTCGTGTTGAACATAGAGGTACAGGCTAGCGCCGCTAGGTCGTGAAAGTCCTTAACTATTGTTAAAACGCCACAAAATTTAGGGAAAGTCGCAGAAATACGTATAAAAATAGGCCGCACTGCCTCTGCATTCCACTTGTACTGTCCCAATACGCGCACGGACGATTCCGTGCTCGATGTTCGAGAATTTCTTTCGGATTTATTGTAGTTTACACCGGAATGAGAGGAAATTCAAAAGGTGGCGCCACGTCTATTTGTCGCAAGCATCTGACAGAACCAAACTGTCAACCATGTTTTCAATTGTTGTTTATAGGCATTTGGTCACGCGCGTGTGTATTTGCATGCTTGGAAATCATTCACATTCTTCTCGAGACTACTTGTCAAAAACAGAGAATCCATTCTCTCGTATGTGGTACGTGTACGTCGACATTTAATATTTTTTCCTGCACTGACAAGGCGTTGCCAGGAACCATGAAGCGACTGCTTTGCACCAACCTCTCGTTAGAAGTCACTTTCTTAATAGTTTAATGAAATTTCTCATTTACTAATTTCTCCATTCCACCCAAGAGGAATTGCATTGTGTTGTATTTTCGTATCTCCTACTACGCTATTGACAATGAGCTGGCTGTGGGATGGACAGGGATTTTCACACATAAACTATATGCCCTCGAAAACCATGGAAAGATTACCACAAAACTTTTTTACGTCGCTGCGGGCATAGCTGGTATACACACAATAAACAACTTTTAATTAACTGCGTTTTTCTTCAGAGAAACCTGATTCACAGGGTTAAATTGGATGACAGGTAACTTTTGCTACTTATACACATTGGTATGTTTATTTGCACATCCCATGGCTACAGTAAGTTGATTATGAGAGTCATAAATATGAATAAATATTTCAGTACGTTGACGAGCTTAGGCCTTCGTAGGTAAATGACCGTCAGTGACGCTTCACTTTCCGGTCTCTAAATAATAAATAACGGATTGAGATAAAATGCTGGTAAGGAATATTACGAAGCCGGTTTTATCAGCTAAAGGGGCTTAATTCATTTTTGGCATGTAAATACAGGAAATGAAAGTCATACAGCTTTGATCACGAGTCCATCGGATACGTTATTGTTGAGCCCTACCCGTTACATTTCACCGTCTACTTCCCACAGTTCTGCACGGGTAGGCAAAACGGAAAAAGTTACACCAGGTAATCACGGGACAAGTCGATTGAAGACAGTTAAACGCGTAAAGAATTTTAGAATGGCGATTGTAAAGATTTCTCGAATCTATTGCGGATGTCAACCGTTTTAAGAAATCATTGAGCTTTCGGCGCTCGGGGCAACAATAAGAAATATCGCCCCTCGGTATGCCTTTAATGACGGGAAAATTTTCTTTCAATTTAAACTGCAATGAAATCTCGCTGATTTGCGAGAGACACGACTTCTGGGTTATCTATAGTAAATTTGTTTTCTTAGAGACATTTATCATCATGAAATATCTGAAGAAATTAGCAAAATGTTTACAGGAATGAACAATCGAATACGTCACAAGACTGCAACATGAAGTTCATGAAGTGTTCAAAGCTTTCCTTTGCCTCAAATACGCGAGGATTTTTATTGCACCCTTAAAGAAACAAATTCGGTAAAAGATTTACCCACGAGAGCAATAGAGGTATGCACTTACTGTCTCCTTTGCATTGAGCCAACGAAGCAACTCCAAGCAACAGCAGCTGGGAGAAGAAACGATAACGTGACCTCATCGCTGCGTGCCCTCTTCTAGGGGAAACTACCCTCGCCACCAGCTTTATACCCGCTACGTCTAAAGGTTATTGTAACTTGTGTCGCATTGAACCGTCACACAAAGACTACAATAATACTTATTTTATATAAGCTCAATTATCGAGCCGTCGATTATGTTCAGTGCAACCCAATTGATGAGCTGGGACTAAACCTCTTTCAATCCTCTTTACACGGCTGATTAACGACACTGTTGTTCGTTTGGCAGTTCTCATTGTTTTCTTGAACCACGGCTCAATAGAGCAAAAAATGATTTTAAGGGTAATGGCCCTTGCCCGAAGCAAGTCTAGGTTTGCGTGCACCCGCCTGAAAACCTGAGTTGTGCAGTCGTTGAAGTCGTGCGCGCGTGAGAGAATGAAAAATAAGTATGTAGAAGATAGCATTTGCTAGGGCATTTATTCTTTACGATTTAGCTCAGGGGCCTTTTTTGTCTAAAAGCATACAGGGTGGTTTAGGAGAAAAAATAGATACAATTCTTATAAGGCCTTGACCCTCTCTCTAATGTTAATTTTTACGATCCAAGGGAAACACTTACAAAATCAAAAATTAACATTTTGTGTGCGCGCGCGTGTGTGTGCGTGTGTGCGTGTGTGTGTGCCTGTATGTGTATTCAAGCCTAACCATGTGTGAGTATTGTAAGTGCTCTCTACCCAACGAGTTATTCCAGAACATTCCACTCCCAAAACGATTTGTCACTAAGTTTAAAAGTAGGGCCATGGACGACGGGGGAAGTTGCCGTAGGATACTTCTCGATATATTGGTAATTTGTTGTGTGGACACGTCGAAGAATAAAAAAGCTTCCCTTACATAATTCATAACTCCGAATATACCTACAACAGGCTCATGCGCTTGCGTTTGAAGTTTAGACACGTACCTTAAAGTGAAAGTGGCAAAACAGTAAAATCAAGAAGCAAGTTCGAAAGCACTAGCTGAGATATGTTCAAATATGAATTACGTAACTATAAACCCACGTTTCGTCCCAGAAACGAATTTTCGATTCAGACTCTTTGTCGCAATAATAATGGTCCCACATTGGCAAATCTTATGCTAACAGGCTTTGCACGTTGCTGGACGAGAAAGCGTACACGGTTTACCCCCAGAGTATGCACCACAGTCGTAATTGGCACATCAAAGTCTTGATGGCGCCGTCACGGATTGAAGAGAGCTAGTTGCTTGGCCAAACCTGTATTGGATGCGGTTGCAAACCAACGCGTCTGCTTAGCGTACGAATTTCAAAGTCAAAAAACGAACAATAAGTAAGGCAAACGACCAACGTCACTATTTTTAAAAATGAAAAGTGAATAATAGCCGCCTTTGGATTTTTAAAATGAAAGCAGTAGACGAGAAAATATCAAATAGGTTTTCTTTAGCTTCGCGGCTAAGCCACGAGCATTAATTCGCGAATCGATTAGGACGGCTTAGTCACAATCTGGTTTAGGCTCACTTAGGCGTTGGGTAACAAAATCCCAAATGTTAGCGCAGGAGACAGTTGTCTCATGCAACTTGTTCGTAGTACTCATGTGTAAAAATAGTTTCTCAGTTTCAAAGGAACGTTATTCCTGGAGCTCACAAACGCACACCGTGACAAACCAACTTGTAGAGCCTGGTCTCAACCAAAAACGAAGTGTCCTCAGTTTTCTTGACACCCTGAAATCAGTACCAGTTTGACTGTTTGATAAATTGAGGCCACTTTCATCATAACCGTAAGTAGTGGTCTGAAACAAAAGTTGTTTTTTATCACAGATGGGCTTTTAGCCGCTTTAACCATATTTTCCGTGTTAAAAACGTCAGTCTTTTTTCAGACGCATCCGTAGTTGTTATTTTTAAGCAAAGCGATTGCCTTCTTTAACTCTATTTCAATTGAAATTGGTTATAAACAAACGTTTGAATTAATTTCTTGGCGGTCATACTGCATTGGCGATAGTAACTAACCTGCCATGACAAGCAACTTGGTAGGTCTGGGTAGAGTTCAGTAACTCTAGGACCTCGCTAAAAAGCAAGATTTCGCGAGATTACGTGAGATATTTTCGTGTATTTTAAAAGAGAACAAGTGACTGGCTCGATTCTTCTAGTTGCGAGCTACTGAAATCTACCCTGCCAGTTCTATTCAAGTCTAGAAATCTGGCTAACAGATAACTTTTACGATGCCTATTCAGCACGCCCTTCGTATTGATGTAGATCTGATCTAATGAAGTGAAAACGTAATTGCTAGCATTACTGTCTCAACAATGGTTGTTAGTACCCCCAATTTGGTTTTCTCTGACATCTGTAGAGTTACAGCTTGCAGCTCTGGAGAGTAGTTTTAACTTGGTACATTATAAATATTACGAAATGACTAAAAAGGTTAACAAAGGGCCACTTCCCAAAAAGAACGATAAGTTTCATATTGGTTTTCTTTATTTAAATTTTAATGCTTCTGCCCACTTGTTTTTTTTTAACGGGTTGATAACTTTTTATATAAGTTTTAAACTTGAAGTACCAAAACAGTGGTAGATTTTGATCGCCAGCTAAACTTAATTAGTTAAGTTCATTGTGAGCCCATCCCTAAACTTACCACATTACAGGTACTCTAAACACTTCACGTGTCATTGAAGTTTAATCTTTATTAGAACTCAAATCATAAAATATATACAAAAGTGCAAATATGGTGATAACCAAACTGAAGATTTGGAATCTCTGGACAATTTCGGTGGCACTGACTAGGCTCTTTGTCAGTAATAAAAAATGAAAAGTGGGCACAACAACTCTTTCCTGGTTAAAAATCTGGTTAAACGAGATTGAAAGAACATTAAAAATGAATCTATGTGATATTGTTAACTCTAATCAGCGTTTGTATATCTACCGAGTATATCAATACACGAGGTAGTTTATCTTCAATCGTACTCAATGGTTGTAGCTTTTAGATTATTAGTTCATCGATTTTTAAAAATCGAAAACCGCACTTGGTTGTTTTTTTTTCAGCTGAATACCGACGTGGTGCTCGTTTATAACGAAAATTAGTGGTTAATGCATTTTGAAAATTCGTCATTATGCACAGTCAGAGATGTTTAATACAGTTTATGGTTGGATAATTACATTTAATTGGGTCTTGCTCGCATCAGGCAATGCGGTCATCACAATTGTACCTGATTCCGGAGCCGCGCTTTTTTGATCCTGGTACAAGCCGCTCAGAAGGACGAGAGGTGAAAATTCTCGCATATCTTTAGAAATGCACGACTTCCTTGTAAGTGTATTATTCACGGTATGGAATCAAAATAATCATTTTTGCAATAATTTAGACCTAAATTGCTGTAATATACTGTTAGTTTTCATCTTTATGTTATACTGCAGAAAATTGGTATACCTTTATGTTACTCGTAATATTCCGGCGATTTCCGTAAAAATCTGTCAGAATTCTTACACGTTTCATTTCCCATAGACCCCACAGGCGCTTGGGTTTATCGCAAATGACGTCACTTAATAATATATATAAGAAAACATAAAGGTTGGACACTTAAAGTGTACACAACATGACTCTAGTACCTCAAAATAAATTTTATTATTATATCTTACTTGATTTCAGTGCCTTTAGTGCACAGCTCATAAAGAAACACGCAAAAATTGAAAAAAATAATAATTATGTACAACGTCATGGGTTGAACCCAGGTCGTTCGGATCAGAGACAAAGTGTATTGAGTGAAAAGAATGCAAAGTACATTTAGCGTCGAGAAGGCGTAGAGGGATCAAAAGATGTGTTTCAGGAGGCTGCAGCAACAGCAGCCAGGCGGAAAACGTATCGGAGTTCCGAAGGACACCAAAGTTGCGCAGAAGTGGCATGACTTCGTGCGCCGAACGAGAGTGTGGGACGTCATCGTGGACCAAGCGATTCGGTCCGGGGCCACTCTGTGTTCTGCCCACTTTGAGGACTCGTGTTTCGACTCCAGTCACAGGAGACGATGAAGGCCTGGTTCAATAAAGGACAATATTTATCATTCAGAAACATCAGCTCTTAATTCAGGATCGTCTGTTGGATGACTGGGTTGACTCGCCG